>SRPO01000077.1:0-84817 GCA_018360065.1 Claviceps pazoutovae
TTTTGAGCCCACGTCCCTTCCAGCACGGTGCTCAAACGGACGACGATAAAGGTACAAAGCGAGATGGGATCGGCTACAGCATGATTGGCTGAGGTCGAGACGCTAGCAGGGTACCAGAAACACACTATACCATTTTAGGTAATTGTGGTGGTGATTAGGCAGTTATTGAGGTGCTCATTAAGGTCTCCCGTTATTGAGGTGCTCATTAAGGTCTCCCCTTAACTTCCACCCCTAAATTACCCAAACGGAATAGTGCGATGTAGCGCAGCCAATGACGGTGTAGTTGACCTTGTCGTGAGTATGGAAATACGCCTCAAGGATTTTAGCAACTGCCTCAACGCTTAACCCGATTTGGACGCCGCGACTCACCGATACAAACCTGCATGTCGAGGTACTTCTCTCGATACATTGGAGCACGTTGCATTCTTTCTTTCGGTCGAGATACACGTATCCAGTCGTACAATATTGTGCACAAATCAATGGAACTGGCTTTTTCAGTGTCGAAGACAATTGAGGTCAAATGCGTAAAAAGAAGACACAAAACGCGCCCGTTACAAAGTCGTGATGAATTGCCTCGAGGAGCGAGGAGTAGGCTCTCTGGATTGGCCGTCGCTTAGCTCCGACCTTGACCCCATCGAAAACATGTGGTCTCGCCTGAAAGAGCAATTTCATTAAAGAAATCCTAAGATGGCATATATAATGAAGTCCCAGAACGCTTTTAAGGTACCTCAAAGAGATCGCAATGGTGGTGTATGTATGAGGAAACTGAAATCGAGCTCGTTTATGGACTCTCAACAGCATGCCTAGCCGTCTTCCGGCGGTGATAGACTTCGGCGGGTGTACATTGAGTGCTGATTCGGCCATTCATCAATTTCATTGAGACTCTGCAGTACTCACGCAATCGGGTATCTCTAGCATCCGAATTTGTGCGGATACGTACGGAGTATGTGAAGTTATTGCGTGCGATGGTCAAGAATGAGAGGAAGTACCTTCGGAGTATAGGTACAAATGATTTTGTTGGTGAGTTACTTCCACTTCCAAATCGGGTAAAGCGTTGAGGCAGTTGCCAAAATCCTTGAGGCGTATTTCCACACTCCTTTGTCGTCGTCCCGTTGAGGCCGTGCTGGAAAGGATATGGGCTCAAAAATGAAGCTCAAGTTTGCTCAAGTTTGGACGATACAAGTTGAAACAACGTATAGCGAATTATGGTCTTATCATGGAACATGGGAGCGCTGAAAAGAAGCTGTCTTGGGTCGGTTTGGCTATACAAATCTCTAGGTACTTTGGGGTGGAAATTAAGCAGCTCTTGGGGTGAAAAATAAGGTCTCCCTATCGTTCTGTAGCACTTGGCGGAACACCGGAAGACACGCTCACGTCTCCACCTCGAATACACATAAATTCAAATTTCAAGGACACACTCAAAAACGGCAAAGCAGCACAGCTTGCCGTTGTGCCATGCCTCTTGGAAGCTGAACTTTGAAGTGCTTACGGAGTACTGCTCAGAGAATCACGAGAAGCATGGGGTTGGGTCGGTGATTGGCCGGCCCTGAGACGCCTGACCAATCACCACGCGAGATGGCTCGCATTTGCCCAATTGACCAAAGGAACGAGACAAGTTAATTTAGTGCTTGGCTAGATCCGGCGCGGGTGAGATTTCCCCTTTTTACCAAGCCACTGCAGTCTGCCAGACCGGAAACGCGGATTATTCACCGAGAACCCCGTGCCAGCCGATCCTGTGAGTGGCTCCTCTCTCTCGTCAGGGCGCGCGCGACAAGCACAGACGTGTTGTCGCCTTGCGAAGAAGTCAGGTTCCTTTACACCAACCGCTGTGTGTGGATGTACTTGCTTGTCATCCTCTTGGACTTGGACGGGCCTTCCTTTTTTTTTTCCCGTTCCCTCCTTCTCGCCTATGCCCCTTCTTTTCTTTCCCTTTCCTGCAATATCACGTCTGCTTCGTCCGCCATCATACTTTATTTGTTAATATTTTGTTGTTGATTTTTTTCGCCGTTCGCGGAGAGTCATTGGCATTTCTTTTCATTCTGTCACTCCTTGCTTGTTCTGACGACCCATCTTGCTTGGACCAATCCTAAGAAGCCCGGTCGGTTCGCGCGTCGTTGTCCTCGGCTCCGACACAAAATAGTCCTACTCTCGTCGAGGCCAACATTGATTGATCCGTTGCACTCGCGGGCCAAGTCAAGTCAGCTCGACACCCTGCCGCCATTGTTCACTCTTTCTCCGACTTTTCTGCCGAAACATACACAGACGGCACAACGTCGTCCGATCCGTCGCAATGTCTGGCCTCCTTGAGCAGCTCCCGCTGCCTTCGATCGATCGTCCTTTTGGCATTCACCTATGGCCCATATTCAGCAAGGCTTGGGAGGTCGTCGTTGGATCTCCTGCCGAGGACTTCCATTTCGTACCTTTTCAGACACCCATGTCGACACTGAAGTCGACCTCTATCTTCATTGTCATCTACTACATCATCATCTTTGGTGGTCGCGAATTGATGCGCAACCGTGAGCCATTCAAGCTCAAGGCGCTCTTCCTGGTCCACAACTTCTACTTGACCGTGATCAGCGGCATCCTTTTGGTTCTCTTTATTGAGCAGCTCGTTCCTGAGCTCTACCACAATGGTGTCTTCCACGCCATCTGCCACCACGATGGTGGCTGGACTCAGCCCATGGTCGTTTTGTACTATGTGAGTTTTCTGCTCAAAGAGAGCACTGTCAACTGGCCTCCTCGTGCGGGATTGTACTGACATACAATGGCAGCTCAACTACCTGACCAAGTATCTCGAGCTGCTTGACACGGTATTCTTGTTCCTCAAGAAGAAGCCCCTGAGTAGGTTTTTTCCCCGGCTATTTTTGGTGGTGGAAGGATGTCTTTTCTCCAACGAAATCACTAACCCGTAATTGTAATAGCCTTCCTTCATTGCTACCACCACGGTGCAACTGCCCTGCTCTGCTACACTCAATTGATTGGTTCGACATCGGTTTCTTGGGTTCCCATCACTCTCAATCTCACCGTACACGTCGTGATGTACTGGTATTACTTCCAGAGTGCCCGTGGCATTCGAATCTGGTGGAAGGAATGGGTCACTCGTCTGCAGATTATTCAGTTCATCATTGATCTCGGTCAGTATTACTTTTGAAGCATTTAAGGGGGTTCGAGGTGCGCATCTTCAAGCGTGTTGCTAACATGTACTAAACACAGGCTTCGTCTACTTCGCCTCATACACGTACTTCGCCTCGACCTACTTCCCCTGGTTGCCCAACGTGGGCAGTTGTGCAGGCGAGGAGTTTGCCGCCTTCTGTGGTATTGCTATCATCAGTTCCTACCTGGTTCTCTTCATCTCCTTCTACTTTGCCACTTACAGGAAGGGTGGCAAGAGCACTACTCGCAAGTCTCTCCGCCGAATGTCGCAGGCTCCTCTTCCCGACCCTTTGCACATCCAGACCGCCGTCGACGCCAACCGTGCTAGCACGACAGGAGCAAAGCCCAGAGGAGTCACCACGCGTTCTCGCAAGGCATAAACACATTCTTGACTGCCTCTGGTGCGGCATGTGAGCATTTCTTGACTTGTCGCGGAAGTGGGGGGCAAGAGAATGGAGACATTCGCAACGAAGTCAAACTATTATTGATTATAATGCATATCGCAGACGATTACCTAGGCTTCAATTCCAGACGAATGGACGCACACAGTGAATATGCGAAGGGTTCAACTGTGCCAAAGCCGAAATCTTGCGCATTGATTCTTTTTTTTTTCCTTTTTTTCTGGAGATTCTACGGCAGCATAATATACGCCATTGGGAACAAGGCAGGCGTGGAGGTGTACGACGTATTTGGACGACAGGACTCTGTTCAAGTCTTTTTAATTGCAGCGGTGTCTGGACGGCAATTGGGCTGATTGACGACGAATCGTGCGACTCACTTGGGTCTGTGTATGGCAATATCATGGCAATTCATGAGGAGTGATTAAGTCTAGAGAAGAGTTGGTCGGCCGGATCGCTACTGGCGACAAGCCTCGAGGTTTTATGGCGCATTGGACGGCGACCTGGGGCAGCTTGGTTGTACGTTGTGGCGGTCTATGGTACAGCTGGTGCATACGGCGTCTCCCGGCTTGGAGCGCAGCGGCATTTAGACGAGTTTAATGGATTGTTTTCGGTCATCACGTTCAGGGGTTATTGATGCGAGTGGCGGCGTCGTGCAGAAGGCCCTGAGGTCAAGCAAGGCTGAGCATTCGATCATGTTGAAGGAATAGCAAACGTGTTTGTGAGGAGATGAAGATACGTGATTGCACGTCCATCAGATATGAGATTGATTTTGCCTTTCATTCGTTTACCATTTCTCGAAGCCTTTGTTATTACATATTCCTACTCCGTATGTTTGGGGCATTGGACGAGCATGGCAAGACGCAACGCAACAATCATGGCAATCATGACCGTGGCGTTTTTAGGCTACAATTTGGACAATTTGGACAGGTTGGACAGTTTGGGCAGCTTTGGTGGCTTGTTGTGGCTTGAAATCTAGACGGCGCCTACGTAGTTTGTGTAAGTTTGTCTTTTTTGCTCGGCTTGCTTGGCATGCAACAAAAAGGGGTAGCAAAAGGAAGAGCGGAGGTCAACGTGATTGGATCATGGATGTGCCACGTGGGTCCTCCCGCCCTTGACACTTTACCCGCACGTATGTACCCGTGGACCTTGCCAACGTTGAATTTTCCCATCTTATGCGCCGGTTCGTCTCATCCCTTTCTCGGAGTCGCAGGCAGTAGGAGACTTCTGAGTCCTGAGTCCTGGTTGACAGACGAAGGATTCAGTCAGGTACCTGGACGAGGGTCTGAGACTCTGGGGTGAGTTCTAACTTCTGCTCGACTGCGACGCTGCATTTGGCGTAGGTACGCAGCCTACGGAGTACTGGGCAAAGGATATGTATTGTACGGAGTACAGAGTATGTATTGGTAGAAAGTTGGAACAGAAGATGAATGGCCACAGTTGTCAGTAGATGGGTAAGTTGAGCAACTTGAGATGGGCACGGAGTCAGTATTCTGTACTCTGTACTCTGGGAAGCTGAATGAAGGCGCAACGGACCAAATTTGTCCTGACCGCTGCAGCCTATCAGGGTGCCACTAGATACCGTAGATACCGACCGACCAGACCGCAGAAGACAGCACGGGTAAAAAGAGCAAGCTGCAGCCTGCAGGACTCAGGACTCAGGAGAGGGGAACTCGGGAGGGAGTCGAGGGACTGTTGATCACAAGTTCCTTGGGAAGTTCCTGGACTTTGGTGGTCGGCGGCACGCAACGAGCCGAAGCCTCCGCACCGCCTGTCGTCTCGTGATCAACGTGTCGAAAGTGTCAACCGCCTCGAGTCTCGACCCTCGACCCTCAACCGTCAACCGTCAACCGTCAACTGTCACTCGCTTCAAAACGCATCAATCGTCGTCGCAAAGCCATTGACAACGCTTTTACCCTCTCCTCACTCAGACCAGACGAGCTCTCCTTGATCTCCTCCTCCACGCACGTTCCACGCACGCATCGGCCAACAACTCCCACTTATTATCACTCCTCAGCCGCCTGGCCATCACCGCGTATATCACGCACCGCATCGCGCATTCCACCTCCCGCGTTTCTGCACACCAGCATCGACAAGCAAGCAGCCCACCAAGACCCCTCTTCCCGTGTCTGTCTGTCTCTCTGCAAAGAACATCATGAGATTACCATTCCGCAGGAAGGACAAGAAGAAAAGCCAGTCGGCGTCCATCATCCCCGATGAGTTCCGACCCACACCCTACGGCTTCGCGCTAGACACAAACGTCTTTCCCCCGTCGCGCTTCTCTGCACAGTTGCTGGCCGCGTTGCCACCTAGGGTCCTTGTGCGTATCTTTACGTTTGTCTGCCCTCATGCGCTGGATGAGAGCTATGAGACGTGCGAGGAGAGTGCGGAAAAGGGGTGCATGTTGTGCGATTTGAGGGACTTGTCGAGGTGTGTCCAGGTGAATCGGGCGTGGAGGGAGGTTGCTGTGCAGATCTTGTAAGCTTTTTTTTTTTTTTTTTTTTTTTTTTTTTTTTTTTTTTTTTTTTTTTTTTTTCAAATTTAATCATCTTTTTTTCTCTTTTTCAACTGATCCCTTCCTGTTGGTCAACTTGGCCTTGGCAACTTTGCCATGATATACTTGTCTTGGTAACTGTCTTGGGATGGTCTTGGCAAATTCACTTGTTAACCCTTGACACACAGATATCACAGCGTTCGAATCGACCCCGTTCATTACTGCAAACTGGAGGCCTATCTGGCAGAACGCCGAAAAAAAACATCCCGGTTCGACAGAAATGGAATACCCGAAGATCCAGCCCTCGCGCGACTGAGGCTACTACGACGAACGGTACGCGACGACCCGACTAGGCTTGGCAAGACGGTGCAATTCCTCAAGACCCCGTATATGCTTCGCGAGTCGTACCATGTCGAGCTGGCACAGACTATCGCCGTACTGCCCAACCTGAAGTACGTCGACCTCCCCGAGGGCATGTTCTCCGACGAACCGGCCTATGCCACGCTGCGGCTCGAGGTCCAGGCGCGATGCCCCAATCTCCGCAAGACGACCTTCCTAGGTGGTTCCGAAAAGAGCTTCTCGGCGCTCATGTCGGGCCAGATCTGGACCCATCTGGAAGTGCTGGAACTGAAGCAGCTAAAAGTCGATCCCAAAGTCCTGAGGGGCGTACTGACGCGTCTGCCGCATCTACGCGCCCTCAAAGTTGCCGAGACGTTTAGTCTATCAGATGAGGTGCTCGCACCGGATGAGAACCTCCCCTGCCTACCAGCGCTCGAGGAACTTATCCTCAAGGATACCCCGAGCCTCACGTCCGCCGGTCTCGTGGACTACCTTTCCTTTTACGAAACCCAGCAGTCCCTCCGGGTGCTCACTCTCAAAGACACGGGCATCCAGCCCTGGAAACTGCAGGAGGTCCTCGCCATGGCCCCATCCCTCCGAACACTTGCCATCCAAGCCCAAGTCCGGGACGCCTTCCCCTCCGGATCCGGCGCCCAAGTCCAGCCCCTGATGCACAAACGCATCCGCACTTTCCGCTACGAAATCTCTGCCGATTCCGCGGCTGGACCCTTCGCCACGCAGGGCTACTATTCGTATCTCTCCAACTCTGTCCTCGCGGGCTATCTCCCCCGTCTGCGTCGCCTCTACGTCCTCGATGAGCAGTTCCCGAAGCTGCTCCAGAACTTGCCGCCCCCGGCATCTACATTCGCTGGGTCCGGCGGCGGCGGCGGCGGCGGCGGTGGTGGTGGTGGGCGCAACCGTTCCGAATCAAGTGCCTCGGCGTCGTACTGTCCTCCCTCGCTGCGCGTCTGTCCTCCCGCCGGGTCGGGCGGTACTCTGTCCTCGTCGTTGTCATCATCATCATCGCCCCCTCACTCGCCCCCCCGCGCAGGAAACACAGCTGGAATCGCGGGCGTGCTTGGCTCGAATAACCCGTTTGCGCCGCAGCAGGGCAGACCCAGTGCCGCCGGAACGGGATATTCGGGATTGGGATCAAGGCCAGCCCCGAGACAGATGCTGGAGGTGTATACCAAGAATAGCGATTCAGGGCAGTGGGATTTCGCGCCTATACGCTCTGTGACAGGCGCGGTTGGCCCGTATAGACACCGCCCGTCGAGTAGTTTTGGGCTCGCGGCGGATGTATCCGGGCAGGGATGGGATCGGGGAGAGGCACGACGTAGTATCATGGTGGGGAATGGGACGGGGAGTTTCTTGCCTTTGCCGGTGCCGGTGCTGGTGCCGGGTGGGCAGGCACAGGGACAGGTACAGGTACAGGTACAGGTACAAGGTCAGGGTCGGGGGCCGCGGGAGGCTATTTCGGGGTTTGCGATGCAGAGTGGTGGTGGTGGTGGTTCGGAGGATATGAGGCCGAGGAGTAGTGCGGGGGGAAGAGAGCATCGGACGATGTGGGATAGATAGGTAGGATGGGAATATAAACGGAGGTGGTGTGGGAGGAGGGAGGGAGGCAAATGGAGCAGAATCACGGAGCAGTAGTATGGTTTATTGGAATGACTTTGCGGAGCGATTAATACGGTCCCAGCAGCAGCAGCAGCAGCAGCAGGCAAATTCGTTTTCTTTGTTCAAAGACCGAGCTCGCTGGATTGAGGCATCACATTCACATGTATGAGCCAGTCTGGTGCTCTCTGCTTTACGAACGGATTGGATACCATGACGCACGTAGCCCCTGGATTAATTCAAGTGACGTATGTGTGTATGTATTGGAGAGTGTCTGTGTGTTCTGCTTAAGTGGTTTAGTTCAATACTAGCTTCTGACTCGGTTATCGCCGTTCAGATCACCTACCTAGCATGGAAGGCTCCGTCATCTGATTCTATGGAACTCCCCTTGCGCAAAGTTCCATGAAGTAATGAGAGTATGTAGGTACATGCATAGGTACCTAGGTAGGGAGGACCGAGGGCGACAAGGTCGACCCGATGACGCCTGCAGCCTGTGTGTGATGGATTTGTCCCGTCGTGGGCCGTGGGGCTGTCGGGACGTGCGCGTGGCCCATGGTGTATACAAAATGCCAACGGGAGTGGTAATGGCGATGATGGTGGTAAATCGTGCCAGTCGAGTCAATCGTGTAGGCCGTGCGAACGGTGTTAAAACGCGCGTTGACTGTCTTAATCGTCTTAATCGTCTTTGCCGTGTTTGCCGTGTTTGCCGTGTTCAATCATGTGAAAGTGTCTTGGGCAGTGCTCATCGTGTCATTCGCAAGCCCGTGTTAGTCGTGTGAACGAACTGTGTTTGGTTTGTCGTGTCAAATCGCCAAACATGTTCGGTCATGTTTTGACTCCCGACGGGGTCAGTACCAGTCATGTCAACTGTCTGTGTAGTTGGAATCTGGATCGTGTAAGCCGTGCATACCGTGTCAGTCACTCTACTCTACGAGCGCCATGAATCGCAAAGCATGTCCAGCCTTGAAAGTCATTCGACATTCGCTTTGAATCGTGTACTACAGCGCAAGATGTATCCGGTGTGTGAGGAGGTTCACCCACGTCGGGACAATCATGTAGACCGTGCGAATCCGTGTGATTTCATCATGTCAATACTATGAATCGCAAAATGTGTCGTTTCTGTCAATTTGGTTCATTGCACGCGACAGCCGTGTCAAATTGTAGAGGCCGTTTGTTCCATCATGACAATCGCGCGTATGTATATCGCCACACACGTCAATCATGTAACTCATGTTATATACTTTTCATGGCGCGTAGGGTAGTCAGACGCAATGAGAAGGGGGCCCGCGTCATTATTGTGACGAAGTGTCACAAAGTCAGTCAGTCGTCTATATGTGCTAATTCCAAGACAGCAGTTGTCTTGGAATCGTACCCTTTTGCGGGGTGTGTAGCTCAGTTGGATAGCACATTGACTGGCCGTTACAATTATCTTCTTAGACAGCCATGGAGGTTATTGGATCTACTCTGCCTTTTCGGTTCGTTTTAGAGTAGTCACTAAATAAAGTAGACAATTGAACCACTGCACTTCTGCCTAGAGGTGCTGGTTCAGCGGTGCGGATGTGTTCATCGGTCCTGTCGAGCATGTATGTACCTGGCTTGGGGGCGATACCATACCTAGCGTGGACGACGGACCGTGGACGTACATCCCCCCCCCCCCTCCCCCCCCTGTGTACCTCAATTCAACATCAAAAGTTCCAAGAACAAAGATATGGCAGGAGAACTAAACACCAGCAAACAGCCGGTGCTGCAGCGGGATTGGCCGTCGAGCAACAAAAGAAGATTTGAGGCCTCGACCGAACAAAAGAACCTTTCAGGAACGCTTCCAACGCTGCACTAATTAAGCTCAGCCAACGACGTTCCACCATCGTCGCCATCCCGCGGCCGGCTGGGGCTGGTCGCTGGAATAAGTAAGTAAAACCTCCCCAGCCATACGCCACAACCACGGCCGCGCCACAGCTACATGTATGTACCCAATGTATGTATGTACGTCATTTGACAGCTCATCGTCTCGTCTGGGGGCTGGTCCCTGGATCCCCCACACCCAACAATGGCATTGATTGCATCGGCGCCGCCCTACCTACCTACTCCATACTCCGTACTCCGTACGCATAAACTTCCCGCGAAAGAAAGCACAAAGAAAGACCTCACAAGCGTCAACAAAAGACGGTCACGGGACCCGATCGCGGAGTGTGGACCCAGCGCTCGGTTTCACCAGCCACGCGTACGGGCGTCCGGTTGCGGGCAGGAGGCAGGAACAGGAGCATGGAAGAGGACTCAGGAGCGTCATGCGACTGCACCCGACGGCGGGAATCTGCATGACATTCTCCGTACCGTGTACGACGAGACGAGAAGCCAAAAAGGAATAGTGGCTAGTCGCATCATCATCTGCTGCGACTGCGCTGCTGCTGCTGCTGTTTGGCAAAGCGAAGCGAAGCCATATCTAATACACACTCGAGGCTCTCAAACTTCTATGGTTTAGTCATGAAGTCTTGGCGAAATGATTGGCTCTCGTGAACCTGAGACAGCTCGGCTGTTGATTGGCCCCCCAGCTTCGCACCGTAGACTGCATCGCCGGATGCGGCCGCGCCGTTGTCCGTCGTTTCATCTCTGGTGCGCCGCCGATGTGCGCGCAGGGGGCTGGGTGCGGCGAAACGCTACCACGTGATGCGCCCGAATGGAATCAAGTACATACATACATACATATGTAGGTATGTATGTGTGCATGTATGAAAGACAGAGAAAAAAAAGAAAAGAATAGAGAAAAGAAAAAGAACAAAGAGAGAAAGAAGAAAAACGCACCGTGCGTACGGATCATACGCGTGCGTACGGAATCATACGTGCGTAGGTACAACATACCTATACCTATCATGTACGACGTTAATTCCGGGTGCAACAGCGTTGTACGCTTGCGGTAGGCATCCGGACGACGAAATAGTTGCCAAGCCATGCAGCTCGCCGGCCTTTTCTCAGCAAAAAAAAAGAACGCTGCCATCTGACTTGGCTTGAGTCCTTGATTGACTTGATCATGCCAGTTCCTTGCCTCGCTGTCACGGTGCCCGACGCACAGACCGGCCCGTATATACGGAGTGGGACATTCTCCGGCAACTTCCCCACACTGCTCCGCTTGATCCAGGCTCCTCATGTGTATTCCGCTGGCCTCCAGGCTCCGTTGCCTTTTACCCTCTATCGTCCCTCGCTGTCTCGCCTATGTTTAAAAAAAAGCCACACAGACGAGAAGAAAAGAAGCAGGGAGGAAGCAAGGAACACTGGGCCGACCCCTGGGCCGACCCCTGGGCCTTGGGCATGGTCTCGGCGGCCGACAGCGGTTTCGATGAGTCTTACCGGCCGAGTCAGGTGACGCACATAGGATAGGTAGACAACCGAGTCACTAATTCTGAGACCTTCGCCACGAGGGCACCGAAGCAGGCCTCATTGTCTCCGTCATTTCCGTGAACTCCATAAAATGCATCTGTCCGAGACTCGCTTCGCATGTACTCCCTATGTATGTACGTATATCATCTATTAGATGACAGTTGGTGTCACTGATAGGTATGGCGCTGGCCCATCATCATCAACACGTGCTCCCCTTGCAGCATTAGCCGCAGCCCAGCATACCTATAGGCTATGCTGCTTTCTTCGCGCATCTGGCTAGATCATTGAAAGCTGTTGCGGCGTTGCCTTTCTCGCGTTGAGACGCGACTTCGCAGCGAATCGCGCCTCCCCGTGCCGTTACCCCGGAGGCTGGAGCCGATACTCCGTACTCCGTAAAGACTGAGAAAAAGTCGGTCTGGTCATACATTGATGATTGTATCGCGGTTGCAGGCTGTCATTCCAGGTAAGTACCTATGTTGTACATGTACATAGTACATACACACAACTCTCTGTACACACTCCGTAGAAGCTCCAGACTCCAGAGTCCAGAGACGATAAACAGAGCCAGGGGTACTTGGTGGCTGCCGATCGTCCTGGCATTCTTTAGCGGTGTGGGGTTGCCACTGCTTGCCATGCCACTTGCTGCCAAGTTCCTCTCTCCTTTCCGCCTCCTCGTGGCTCTAATCCAGGCCAAGTCGCTTCAGCTCATTACCATGGCCAAGTTGCCGCCCGTGCCACTGGACTGGCGCCAGACGGTGCCGTCGAGAAATCCATTATTCTTACCTGTCATTTCAGTAGCGCGTACGGAGTAAAGAGAAGACGAAACACCACAGTCCCACGATACAGACGCTGAGGCCAGAGCATGTTGCGCAAGCCTTACAACCAGGGGCCGGAGACAAGAAATCGGCATGAGACGGTGCGGCAATGGCAGCTGATGTGCTCTCTGGTGTGCGTCCGTGTCGGAATTATGCGCGTGTCCCACCATTAGATCATCACTCCATCAAGGCGATTTCTGTAGATGACAGAAGGCCAAGTCGAGGGCGCTGTTCAAGCATCCCACAGTGATTCCCACTGCATCGCGGCTCCGTCGATGCTACACTCAATGCATATCGATTCTCCAGTGTTAAGTGAGGAGTGGGGACTTGACAATGGAATCGTGCCTGGGGAGCCTGGAAAAGATGAGGTCAGAAACGAGGCTAAAATAAAAGAAGGGTCTCGTCACTCTGGTCAGGGATTGGCGTCCCTCATCCACCCATAGCTGCGGATGGAGAGCACTTGAAAGAGTCCTTGCTCAAGATCGTCATGAGAATACGGCACTTCTCCATTGCAAATTCATACAGTTAGCGACGGATTTGTTTTACGTTGTGAGCGTGATGCATGCATATGTATGTAGTTGTCGTCGTCATGGCCAGATGCCAGCCCTACCTACCTTAGGTAGGTATATATCTCTTCACACATTGCGACTCGACAGAGAAAACGATGGGATTGGACGGTCAAAGCGCTACCGTTGACAGGGTTGTCGACGGTTGTCGTTGATGGCAAACACCACCGTTCCGAAGCCAAGTGGCAGCAGAGACCGCCATGCCAAGAAGAAGACGGCATCTAGAACCTCGTCATTTTTCTGCTTCCAAAGTCGGCGTTCCTCCCGACATGAGATCGATAGTTGCAGTCAGTTTCCCCTTCGAACGCGAGATGTGGGGGCCGCTTCGGCTCCGTGGTTGGCCACTAGTGCAACAGCAATCATTTCTTTCGGAATTGCAATTGAGGAATGGAGATGATCTTTGAGCCTTTGTGGCGATTGCTCATGGGACTCAGATAAGTCTGGGGGAAGCCTACCGGGCGACGAAGCTCTGGTGGGCGAACCACTGATGAGTGTGATGACGGGAAGTGGCAGAGGCGTGGCAGAGGCGTGGCAGACAGATTGCCTTTCCGCCACCAATCTCATATCGCGACGGCTAAAGAGATAGGGCAAGTACAGTAAGCTTTCGTGAGGATATCGCGTCCGTAGCGGAGATTTCCTGCCTCCTTGTCTGCTGTCCACTTGTCAAGCATTCGCAATTACGTGAAAAGTTGACAGTAGGTAGGCAATCCACCATCTGCCGCCCCAAAAAAGCTGGCCAGCCACCTCCCCGTACCGCATCCCAAAGTACAGAGAAGATCCAGCATACGGTGCACATCGCGATGGTAATGACGAGCGATGACAAAAGAAGTTAAGAACTGATTGTGTAGACTGAAAGGAGGGGCATCCATGGAATCATCTTCCTTCCATCTGAGGGACGTTGCTGGCGGCATTTTGCCTGCCAATTGACGAGGAACGTTCCTTCCCAACCGTGCCCGCGGTGCGCTTATGAAACACATTGCGTGCGGCACGGACTACTTTGTGCATGAACCAAGCTGGCGTCCCGTGATCCCAAAATCCCCTGACCCAGGCACAATCAACCATACCGTACGTATAGATGCGATCGAATATGCCATCGGCATTTCCTATTCCTCGATAACCCAAAACTGCTGTCGTCGTCGTCCGCCGTCGTCCGACCCGGGCGATGTCTTGCTCTCGAGTCTCCCGTCCTGGAGACTGTCTCTAAGTACAGAGCACAGAGTGCATTTTAGGGCGAAGGATCCGTGCACTCCGAAATGGTAGAAGAGGCAGGAGCGTTCGGAGTGGCTGGCGGTGTACCCAGTGCGCAGAGGCTACCGCTTGCTCCATTAGCACGGTAGCCACCTCCCGCACAAAGCGGCCAGGGGACGTCAAGCGGAACACGCCATCTCACCCGGATCCTGGCAGATTGGAGCTAGTTGTGGCAGGAACCAGGGTCCTCTGGGTCCTCTGGGATGGCAGGATGAATGGCGCGAAAGCAGAAACACACTTGGCCTTATAATAAAAATAGGTGGGGCTAGTCTATCACCCCTTCGCGCGGCGCATGGGTACTTGAGATGACTGAGGAAAGTCGGCCCAGCCGCCTTGTACTTTGGCGCTGCTGGTGTCTTTCATCCATCCATATCTCGTCGGCGCCTCCCAACTCGCGGCATTCTCCCAATGCTTTCCCTTCATGCCATATGCTCTCTTCACATACCATCGCCATTCCCATACATCTAGGGAGTCGGACTCACCGCGCATGCAATATTCCTGTGCCCTGCCTCCAACCACGCCAGCCCGGCTCTTAACGACTCTCCCTTGAACACTTGGCCGTTTGTCCCTCATTATTGGATTCCTTTCCTGTTTCAACGGCAAACCTCTTATACACGTACGCTTGATTCTGCACCAGTGCGCGCCTGAGTAGATTTTCTCTTGACGTTCGCCATTTTTCTCTATCCATTCTTGTAGACACAACTGGCTACTAGGGAGACGCGATAAAAATATACATACGCAACACGCCGATTACAGAACGCCTGAGTCGAGTAGCCAAGGTTGAAGGCGCGAGGACGCTACATATTCTTTCTGTCCACAACCCCCCTTTTTTTTTCGTTGTCCCAATCCTCTGTCTCAAGGTTCGATCCTTGGGGGTTTGGCCCTTTGAAACGCATACCAAGAGGTGTATAGGCCAAGGAGCCACTTCACACATACCTCACTCGGCAACCACCGCGTACCTCTGTCATCTGGTTTCAAGCTGTCCACTCAAAACTATGCCAGCCATGCCGCGTCTACAAGAACAGGGCTCCATTCCAGTCGACCGGTCCACCGATGCTGCCACCGGCCAAGCGCACTCAGACATGTTTTATAGAGGAAGCTCCCTCCGCTCCTCCGCTTCTTCCTCGCCTGTATTCTCGACTAAGACCTCTGAACCAAGCTTACTTGATCAGCAACCAATTAAATACCAGCTCTGCTCGCGTGGCAACCCTCAGTGTGATAAGGAGAACAACAATCAACAGACCCCAGCGTCGACTAGGAACGATAACAACAGTGCTACCATCGGCCTAAGTGTCAGCAGCGGTGATAGGAGTACAAACAAAAGCTCCGAGATAGAATCCCACGACGACAACGACCACCACAACAACAACAACAACAACAAGACCATCAACACGATGTTGTCAGTCGACAATATCAGCAACAGCAGCAGCAACAGCCGCATCAACAGCAACAGCTGCCCCATAGGGGACGAGGTTCCCGTGTTGCCTCCCCGAAGTGCGAGACGAGTGTCCCGAATTATGACCCCGATTCCTCCCAAGAAGACTGCAAGTAACGAGCGGCCTATGCTGCCACATGCCGCACCGCACCAAATGTACCTATCATCCGAGGAGGATGCTTCTTCCTCAGCCGATGACTTCTCCGACTTTGCCGAAGAGCCTGAATCGGACAGTGAGAACTCACACAAGGCGACAGCGCGCATGGTGTCGGTCAAATTCTATGGCAAGCCGTCCATTATCACCATGCCTTCACGAAGGTCCATCTCGCCAAGCTCCAGCAGCAGTCGGCCGACTGGCCCCGCCATCTTGCGAACCTTGACCGAACCCGCCCTGAGCCGCCCTCGATCCATTTCCTCGACCTGCTCTCTCACGCCAACCTTTAATCATCCACCGCGATCAAGCAGCATGATGACGGCTAGCTTTGCAAAGAAGCGCCCTGGCTTCTTACAGATTGATCCCTACGCCAAAGGCAACGAGGACCTGCCCGAGATAGGCTCGGCCCGCACACCCAAAACCCCCACGGCCATGTTCCGAAAGACCCTGAACCTCGTCAAGAAACGTAGCAAGCAGAATTTGCAGCCAAGTGAAAGCCACATTTCCCACATGGAACAAGTGGGCGAGGTTGAAGAGGAGCACGACCCTCGACAGAGTATGTGCATGGGGTCTTCAACGCCATCGTCGGTCAGCTACCAGGACATTATGAGGAACGCCAAAAGAAACACGTTCCATCCCATCTCTCGAAGTGAGGGGTCGACTCCCAAATCACCAAAGCATCGATTCCGGTCGGGGTTGTCATTGACCCGCCAACGGAGCGTCCGGGCATGAGTTTGTGCCAGTTTGACATTTACACTGGCGGTGGGCACTTTGGCCACCTCATTACGATTTGAACGATGCGGCTGCTTTATTACAACGCGCAAGGTTTTTGCGAGGCTTGCATTTTTTTTTGTTGGTGCAGCACTTTGGAGTTTCCAGGGACAGGATCTAGTGGGCGTTTGTGGAAGCGAAACTCTGACGCCCCTGACGTACCCGATCTGGCCCCCTTTTTTATATAGCTAATTTTGGGCGCACCTGAATTTTTTTCCTTTGGACGGGCAGTCACCTGGCGCATCTTGGGACCTGGCGCACGGATGATACCGAGTACCCCTACTGTTTTGTTTGGTGGACGAGTTTGCATTTATACATGGGAGGGGCCTTTTTGTTCCCAGGGGCGTATGCAGCTTTTGTGGGAAGGCGTTTTGGAATGAAACAGGAATTTGGGTTTGGCTTTTGGTCATGCAGAGGCTGGCTACCTACGCGATGAGGAAAATGAGACTCTGGAATGAAGTCTTTTCTGCAGAGATGTATACATAGTCTAGGAGGTGACAATTGTATTTAAAGTACACAATGACAAAGTTGATTACTATTTTCTTGAGCTTGACTACCTGGAACTTAGATATGCACGTATGGTCGTGACTCGTAACATACCGTATAAACTGGGAACTTCCACCTACCATCGAGCACGAACCATCCCACATAATCGTGCCAAACAACCCGGCTATAGAGGCCTCACTCAAGGAAGCTTGGTACGATTATGTGGGATGGTCTGTGCTCGATGGTAGGTGGAAGTTCCAAGTTTATACGGTATGTACATACAGACTCCAGAGTACGTATTCCGTATATTTGAGCTCGTGAGGGTGAAGACGCCTAAAATCGGGGATCCACCATGCCGTTGCCGTTGCCGTTGCCGTTGCCGTTGCCGTGCATTTGCATTTGCATTTCAGTGTGGACATGTGGGTGTCGTTGATGATACATACCTGTCGAAAGTCGAAACGTACCGTCCCGTGCAATTCTGCACGCTGCAGGCGGGTACATATGTACCTACCTAAGTACCTAACGTAGATGCAACCCTTTTTTTTGTATGTAACCACGGAAGTAATTTTCTTGGTGTACCTATTCGCCCAGAACCACATGCGATGCGTGGATCATCAAGTTAATGGCGCCGTGTTCCATTTATTTCCTCCAGCCTTGCCCAAGGTAACAACATACCTTCATGTAACATATGTATGTTATAACTGTGCTTACATACGGAGTAGGTACGTCCCTGTTTTCTGTATATGTTGTTGCCCGTTTCTCTGCATTCTTCGGGTATCCTGTTTCGGTGGGGGTGGGGGGGGGGGGGGGCTCGGATATCCCCTTTTGGTGCGATGAGGGATGGGGGAGGTCTCGTTGTGTTTTGGTCTGTTTTCTCTTGTCCTGACCTTTGTCTTTGATGGGATGTGGCGCCGTGGCGGTGGTGTGTGTACAGTGTACACTGTACAGTGCCCGCGTAGAGCGTTCATGTACCGTGTTTGGCCTCCATCCCGATTCCCAAATACATACATACCTACACAACCTTATCACCATCTTTTCTTTGTTTCTCTCTTTTTTTTTTTGACTTGCGCGTCAGATTGAGCAACTTTCTTCCCTTTTCGTTCAATGTATGCATGTCTTTTCGGGTTCGTTTGTCATTTATTGCATGCAGGCTGCAGCCCCTTTCATGATGCCAATCGCCCGCTGGCCCTGCTCTTTTACTTTGTGTCACTGTGTGCCTCGGGGGTGAACCCTGGCTCCATTATAGGTCTCCCACGCCATCTTATTGCGGTCGCCTTCAAGCATATGTATGCGTATGTATGTACATACCTATATAGCCATTGCCAAGCCGGGAGATAGGCGCGCAGCCATTCCCAGGGCCATCATCCAGTGAGCAGGGGTGTTAAACTATCCGAGTCGGTGTGTGGCCTTTTTTTTGCTCTTTACCAGGTTGTGCGAAGTTTGTTCTTAGGGAAAAAGAAAAAAAAGGAACGAAACCTCTTTTCTAGCAGGGCTTCCTTGGTTAAAAGTTGATCGCTTGCGGAGGTAATGCAAGGGCGCGGGGAAAACGATGTATGTACATACGAAGTACGTACCTACGGACATGGACATGGACACCGGGAGTTGAGCCGCTCGTTGGCATGGAAGGTGAGGCGGAGCGGAGTTGTGATGCTACGTTCTGTTGTGAATGAAGTTTGGATTTGAAGCAGATACAATACTTTAGAGAAAAACAGGCAACCACAGAGTCTCCGTACAGTGTGTATGTACATTATAACTTTTCATAGGCGGGAGGCACTCCGTACATGGCGATAGAGCAAGAGAAATCACGCCTTTTACATAACAAGGAGCAATAATGGCATCATTAACGAGTCATTACGAATATGTATACACATCTATGATCTACCCATCACAGTCCATCTCTCTCTGATATACATGGTACGCTGTTACGTCTCGCCTTTCCTTGTCAGACGGCACATTGCTTTGTCCAAGACGCGCGACTCAGTCGTGGCATCGTGAACACGTGGGCGTGTCGGCGCTGCCCGCAAACTAGCCAAAAGAAAGCAGCCAACAGATGGATGCTCCCGAGTCCGACTCCCAAAGGAAGCAAGAAAGGGCGGGCGGAAAGACGCGCATTTGGAGGGGACGTACGGAGTAGGTACTGTACATACCTAGCCACAGGGCCCATGGGGAACAAACACATGTACAGACAGCCAACAGGAGGTAGGTACATGTACCTATGTACTTACATACGGAGTACAGAATGGATACATCAGAAATAGGGACATGCGGACTGGCGGATCTCCCACGCTGCGAACTCCGTACATCTGCATTTGCAGTTGCATTTGCATGCATGCAACTCGCATGCAGGTCCCTCTCTCGACACGAATATGTATGTATGTAATTACAACTTACGGAGTACATATGTACATATGTGCCTACTCCATACTCCGTATGTACTCCCGTACGTCGCAACCGCTTCCAAGTTTCTCTGCTCCGCGGTGGACACTGGCGCTCAAACCCGACGTGCCTGCAATGCACCATGACGATCCATGCAAACATGTCACCACACCAAAAAAAAATTCAACATACATAACATGCACAACGCGCCCATCAGATGATGCCGCGCACCGGCTCATTGGATGCATACACATGTACCGATCGATATCAGCGCCAGGACTTGGCAGGGGCACGAATTTGCCTTGTCGTCGGCTTGATCTCTCGGCCGGGGGGTAATGGATGATCACTACTCCGCAGTGTAGGTAGTTAGAATGATACAGTACATACTCCGTACTCCGACAGAGTACTGGGATGCCAATTTATTACGTAGGACTAGTTCTCGGTCCTCGGACTTTCTGTCTATCATTCTTTCTATGTATTTTTGCCTGTGCAACAAATGTATGATAAGATAATTGTAAGTTCGTGATGTTGTGCACAGTGCGAATTGTATCACAGAGCACGCGATAGGTACATATATGCTTAGCATCTGCCCCGGCATATGCCCTTTGATGCCGCCTCGATGCCGCCTTCGACGTCTTGCCCTTATTATTACGGAAACCTCGGTACATAGTGAGATAACTCCGTATGTACTCCGTATCCCTGGCCTCTGTCCGGCATCGTCTCAACGCCGGACGGCACCACGCCTTTCCGACGGGCAAGCCAAAGAATGTATGTACACATGTACATATGTTCCAAGTTCCAACAGGGCCCGCCGCAGTGGATGATGGAGCCGACACGAAGCCGAGATTGCAGATGGACAGAACCCCGGCATGATGGAGTTTTGGCGGTCAAAGGGTCAAAGCCTCAAAGGGGCAGATGACATGTGGTTGGTTTGTTCGCGCGGTGGGGTCCTCGGGTGATTTTGATGCGAAACAAGTTCTGGTTTTCCTGGGAATCTGGAGACTGGGATAAGTGACCCGCTTGTCGCTCACACCAACTTTACATCTACATACCTACCTACATACGACCTCAAGGCTCACCGGGCTTCTCACCTCCACTCCGGAGTCCGTACTCACTCAAGCACTGTGCATGTGCGATAATGTACATCTGCTCATCAAGTCATGATCTGGTTTCTGCGTCCATGGCCTTCAATTTCCTTTGTTGCTCATGTATCGCACACCGCGCGAGCTCAAGCCTTCGTGCTGCGATACCGTCCCGTCTAGTTCCTTGTCTGGTCTGCCCTGTGATCTGCAATGGGAAAGGGTTCGGTACCTAGGTATTTAGGGCTCTGGGATGGGGATGGAAAAAAAGAAAAGAAAAAAAAAGAAATCGAGAAAACTTTAACCTCATCCCTGATGCCGATGTAAATACCTATGTAATCATGCGCCTGCCACTACTGATCTCTGTCCATCTCACTGAGTACATACCTATCTCGCTACAGTATCTAGCTCCGGTGAGGTTCCGGGCAATGAAACCTGTGCCGCCCGCAGCCCTGTCGGCTTGAGACAATTGTCAAGCAGATGCTGACAAGCCAAAAGCTTGATGAATCCATGACAGCTTTCTCCTGATATATGAAGCGAGTGTGCGAATACACCCACATAAAGCAGCTTATGAAGTATGTACTGTACACAGGTACAGAGTACAGAGTACCTAGTGTAGTACCATCATACATATCAAGGCCGATGTATGTACCTAGAAGGCCTAGCATGCTGCGCAAACGAGACCCAAGAGATCACAATTATATAAGCTTATTACCTAACACCTTCAACAAAACAGAGCTCGCGTTGCTAACAAGAATAAGAAGTGTCCTGCATCGACTAAACTACCTCCCACACACAAACATACTTCATATACATACTCTCCGTAGATGTGCGACACCCACCACCTCTCCCTCCCGCCCCCGCGCTGTGAATGTGAAACCTTCCGAGTCCCGAGTGCTCGTTACAAGAAAGAAACTTTCTGACCTGCCCCCTTCGATTCATTCCCGTGCTCATTCCCGTCTTCCGTCGCGGCTTTTCCCCACTTTCTCCATACGGACGGCCGTATCTTCCCTATCTGTAGACAACTCTCCCGCGGACCGCCTAGGTGTCACAGGTCTGAGACGAGTTGTTATTCTGTCGACTCATAGGATCAGAAAAAAAAAGACGGAGGAACCTCAGAGGGGAGGAGCAAAGTAAGGCCGAGGATGAACAATATTGATCAAGAGTGGCAGATACCTACCTAGTTGGGCATTGGGACTGTCCTGGCTGGAAGTGATAGCCGCCGATGGCCGCTGGCGTCGAACTAACAAAAAGCGGCGGTGGTCATTTAGAGTTTGATACATATATGCATGTATATAGATATAAATAGTGGTGGTGTTATGGAGCGAAAGTTATGACGTAGGGTTAAAACTTAAGGCCGTTGGCTGTGTTGGTTGGTATGTACATAGTAGTATTATAGTATAGATAGGCGTTGGTTCTCTACCCGGAAGAGTTCACATGTCGTAACATTGCGAGTCAGGGACCAGTGTCTACGTACATACTATGTACATACCCGTCCCTTGTAAGTCCCTCACATAGGTTCACACAGGTGACAGAGGTCAACTTGAAAGCAAGCATCCGCGCGATCCCGTGGTTGCACGCTCTTAGCACGGCTGAACACAATGTGCATAGTTGGTGCCTTCACTCACTGGTCATCCGCGCCAAGGAGTGCAGGCTCGGACTTATAGAGCTTTGAAAGGTACTTGATTTCGCCCAGATAATAGATTTACGAAACTAGGTGAATTAAAAGAAACTGTTGAACAATTTGAGGGCAAAATGGAACTTTCGTTTTGACTGAAGAGCTAAGTCTCCCAAACTGTGGGAAAGTGGGAATATTATGTACATAGGTAGGGTGCAGGCGCGGCCGTCACGTGATGCGGCTGCCAGCACTAGCATGGCATGTTCCTCAATAGAAACCACAAGCAAGAAACACAGCTACAAGAAGGCATAAACGGAGATAGCAAGTCAAACGCAGTACATTATATTATCGAATATATAAGCCGCTCGATATGGATGCAGCATCCCTCCCCCGCCCCGATCCCTATCAGTATCCCGCTTTCTCGTCCAATTTCCGCCATCCTGTATAACTAGGAGAGCAAACCAAACAAACAAAGCCAATGACAATGCCGATTCGAATATAAAGTCCAATCAAAACAAACAAGATGCAGTCAAGACAAAAACCAGAACCGTTATCGTACAATAGCCCTTCCATTATCCATCACGATTCATGACACTACTTTCCGTTTAGCGCAGCCGGTAGCAATGGACTCTCCATGCCAGATTTCGTCCGCAGCGTCAACGGGAAAGCATAGTCGTCGGGGTCCTCCTCGTCACTAAAAGATCCAGTTAATACTTGTTCAGAAAGTAATCAAAAAGACAAAAAGGATGCTTGGAGCACATACGGCAACTTCCACGCTACATAATCCTCCGTACTCAATCCCTCATGGCTCTCCTGCAGACTGGCAAAGTCCCCAGGCGTCATCATGCCGCTGCGATCCCGTGGCGATCCCGGCACTGAAAACGGTCGCGAGATCTTCTGTTCCACGCCTGGGATAAAGTCATCGGGGTATTCGTCGCCCGTAAAGGAGCCCGGGTATGCTCGGCGCAGGGCCAGCTGCCGAGCCTTGACGTACTCCATGCCCATGCGCTTCCAGTCCAGTAGGTCGCTCAGCCGCTCGGTTCGATTCCGTTGGTTGATGCGTTGGCGTCGGCTCTTGCCGCAAAAGTCATACATGTATGATGTGAGCTGGTTGACCGAATCGTCTACACCTTTTGTGCGGCGATCGACAATGTAGATGCCGTAGTCACTCGAGTTCTCAATCAGCTCTTCCATGTAGCACCCGAATCCGGACAGGTTGGTCGTGATGCTGGGCACACCCATGACGGTGCACTCGGCGGGGGTGTACCCCCACGGCTCGTAGTACGAGGCGAAGATGCCCAGATGGCAGCCGCGCACGAAATCGTCATAGTCTAAAGGAAGCACCGGGTTGGCCGAATTAAGGAACTCTGGGTGGAACACGACTTTGACACGGTCGGATGGGTGATTGAAGAGCTGTACGCGTCTGATTTGGTTTAGCACAGGATCATCGTGGTCGTTGACCATGTTGTGCGTGACAATCGGTGGCAGTCCTTGGCGCTTCATGGCAAAGAGGCGGCGACGGAGCAAGACGCGGTCCTGACCCGAAATGAGCTCCTTCTCATCTGGCATTGGGTCTCCCTCGTGCCACTTGAGCGACCGCTCGAATATTCTTCGACCAATGCTCTGCTCAATCATGGTTGTTGTATCCCGCAACGACTTGAGGACGGCCTGACCCTTGAGCGCCTCGACTGTGAGTGACGTGGTTTGTGCAGGCATGATGATGAACGCCACGACCGTCATGTTGCTCCCCGCGGCTTTGAGGCGGTGGTTCAGGCGAGCCAGAGACTCAATAAACATGTCCACCCCTTTGTTCCGGAACTCATATCGGCCGGCTGTAAACACGTAGAGTGTATTTTCCGGATCGAAGTCATAGTGTCCGTAAAAATGGCCACGCACAAAGTCGTGTATCTTTTCCTTGGACACCTGGTGCAAATTTTGAAACTCGTGGACGGCCGAGAATTTCGTCACGTTGAGACCGTTGGGCAAAACGCCATCAGGTTTTCGTTTCAGCAAATGCTCTGCCTCAAAGGCTGTGATGTGGGATACGGTCGTGAAGACATCGCAGGAGTGCGTGGCGGCACGCTCGATGCAATACCTGTGGTAGATGCCTCGCTTGCCAGCTTCCGCATCCACGTCAAAGTGCTGCAAGTTGTTGTAGAAGTCGACGGAGCCTGCGCAAAGATATCGCCCCAGCAGCGTCGCGTGCGTGGTGAAGATGGTGGTCACATCAATCCGTCTCTTCTTGGCGAGGGGCAGGGCGACACCGGCAAGCCATTCGTGGAAGTGGGCAATCACTGCCCTGTCCGTTTCATGACAGACAAACTGTAGTGTTTCCGTGTTAGCCAGCTCTGGATGTATCATTTCAAGGCAATGAATCGACTGCCGTTGAACTTACTTCTCCCAGAAACCATGCCACCAAGTATCCAAACACAATGGTCTCGTTGGTCTCGTCGTCGCCGGGGGGCGAGGGAATGGCGGAAAGGCTCCAGAGATCTGCCTTCCATTCGTCCAGATAGCCATAGGCCGTCTTGGTGTCGAGCAGCAAGACTCGGGGAGCGCCTTCGATGAGCCATCTTCCGTAAAGCATGCCGATACCTCGCTCCTTCATGGCATGCATAGTGGCTGTGATGGCCGGGTTGGTGGGCTCCATTTCCTCCACCTCGACGGCGGCCTAGACATTGTTCAACAACTGGCTCGGACATTTTGCTAGGGAACACATCAAAGAAAGATGGGTTGAAGGGATACAGGGGAGGGCGAACATACAGAGCCATGGTTAAGAATACCAAGTAGGGTATATCGATCTCCATATTCAGCAGTTGTTACTGGCGCCTTGGACTTGATGACGGAGTAGATACCGCCCACTGCACCCAAGCAGAGCGATTAGTGATTTAGAAAACATGCGAAGCACAAGAGAAGCGCAGCCTGCGAGCCTCCTCACCTCTGTGAGCAACCTCGGTGGCAATCTCGAAGAGCAGATGATTCTTGACATCACGAGTCGGCCGGTCGGCGGGGGCGGCGGCCATGGTGAGCTCCAGTCGTGAACAAAATTGGGCCGCGACGGGGGAGGGAATGAAGTAGATGGGTAGTTTCCCGCAGATAGTCACGGGCGACGGCAGCTCCCAGCAGAGAAGCGGCTTTGCAGGATGAGAGCGAAGCTGCGATCACCGAGCAATGGCATGACAAGAGGCACGAGATCACGGAGCACGACAAGCAAGAAAAGTCAAACTCTCAGACAGGAGCACGAGCAGAGCGAGGCCAAGAGGCAGAAAAGGAGACGACAGGCATACAGAGGCGGACGATTGAATGCGGCACCGATTGCGTCACAGCGGGACCTCCACGAACTGGCCATAGTGGCAGCATTGCCTCTGCCTTGGTCTGAGCGACTCTGAGGCGTCTTGTCTCGCTTTTCTGCTCCTCCGTCTTCTCAGCCTTGGCCTGGATTTACCGTATTGGGCATCTGCGGACAATTCTCGCGGGGACAGCCAATGAGCATACCGATGAGCAGCAAAACGCCAAGCGTACAACTTACAAGCCACGAACGATGCATCACTGCAGCATCAGTGATCACGAACAAGACGGGACGATGCCCCGCCCCCGACCAAATGGACCAATGGTGGGACTGGATCTGAAGCCAGCCATCGCCTCCAGGCTCCGTCCCGTGGTCAACGGTGTGGGTCCAAGGAGGACTCTGGGGGATCCGAAATTGCATCTTGCCACTTTATCACCGCGGCGCTTGTCTGGCCAGACAACAGGCTGATGACTTGACAACGACACTCTGAGATGGCCTTCGTAAACTCGTGGCGGCTGTCCGGGTTGTGCAGATGGGAGCAGTAAGATGGAGCGGCAGGCAATGTCTCGTCCGGCAGAGGCGCCCACGCCTCAACGCGCAATCCTGTCCTCTAGCCGATGCACGTCCACGATGGGACGATGAGTAGGTAAGTATCACGCTCTGTACGTATGAATATCGGCCCATCTTCTTCAGCACAAACTCCCGCAAAGTGACGAGATTCAGTGATTCTTTCCACCGTGCAGCTTCCAATGTCTCGCCCCTGATGCATGGGGGGACTACGGAGTAACTAGCTAGTAGCTCCTCCATATACCGCTTCTTCCCCTCTCAAGCCAGAGATAAAACGGAACTATTTACGCCGCTCATGTTAGTCAATGCATCTAAATGCGCGGCCAAGGTCTGGACTTCCACTGATGCTATCACGAAGACAAGCTCTGCATGAATCTCAGCCTTGTCTAAAATGCACTATGATTGGCTAGAGTTTGATCCCCTGGTGGGTCGGACCCCTCAATCGCAAGGCTGCCGTTCGCCTCCCAATTTTTTTTCTGAGCAAACCTGAACGCGATTTCTGTGGGTGTCTAACAGCTGTGCTGCGTGCATCAACAATCATTCAGTCTGGAAAGTCGGGTTTCGCAAAGCGCCTTCAGAGAAAGTCCTAGAGACGCGCGATTTTCACCATCCCAGAATTGCATAGATTCTCACCCCTGGAAGGAGCTGTATCTCCGCGCAGGTCCCGTCATCTAAGATGGACGCCTCACCGACCCAGGTGAAGGTCATCTTCACGACAGATGAGCAGGACTTGCAACTTCCCGAGACCAAGAGACAATTGCTCGTTCCAGCAGGTTCGTACAAGATCTAGACTTAACTTCCTCTCTCCAAGCATTCCTGTCTACACTCAGAAGTGTAGTTTTCTTTTTCACGTGTCCGCTTCAAAAGTCTGACCATCAGGATCAACCGCTCTTCAGATATCAAACGATATGGACTGTCCCGAATCCTTAACTCCGAGTCCATGCTCGATACCTCGTCCCCCGTACCGCTCGACTTCCTGGTCAACGGCACCTTCTTGCGCACTTCCATCCAGGACTACCTCCAGTCGAATGGCCTTTCGTCCGAGACGGCACTGACGCTGCAATACGTGCGCTCTTTGATCCCACCCGTGTACCAGGCCAGTTTCCAGCATGACGACTGGGTCAGCAGCGTGGATGTTATCTCCGCCACGGCCCCCGCCGGCAAGCGCGCCGACGGCCTGATCAACGACCGAGTCGCCAGCGCCTCATACGACGGCCTCGTCCGGGTGTGGAATCCCTCCGGGGACATCATTGCGACGACTACGGCCGGCAGAGCAGGCGGCCACACCGCCAGGGTCAACGCCGTGCGATGGTTGTCACCCAACAAAGTCGCCTCCGCGGGGCTGGACAGGAAGGTGATCGTCTGGGACTATACCGAGGCGGAAGACGGATTCTCAGGCTCCTTGAAGCACAGCATGGAGCTATGGGGCCATGAAAAGAACATCAACGCCATCGATGTCAACTGCGGCACGAAGCGCATCCTCACCGCATCCTCTGACGGCCGTGTCGGACTATGGTCGTCATCCAAGCGCGCTGCCCCCCAAGCCGACCCCGAGAGCCTACCCACCGCCCATTCCACCAAGCGAGCCAAGCTGTCTGCCGCCGCGACGACTGCTCAGCGCGGCCCGCTGGCCATGATCCCCATGCACGATAGCCAAGTAACGGCCGCGATCTTCCACCCCCACGATGCCACTGTCGCCTATTCAGCATCGCAGGACCACACCGTCAAGACCATTGATCTGACAACCCAGAGGGAGGTCTCGAGGCTAACAACCATGCACCCCATCCTGTGCGCTGCCGCACTCAACAACTCCCTCATCGCGGCTGGCTCCTCCGCCCGACACATTACTCTCCTCGACCCCCGAGAATCCGCTACTTCTACCGCCGCCATGACCCTCCGCGGCCACGTCAACATGGTTGTCTCTCTTAGTGCGTCTCCCGAGAACGACTACTCTCTTGTGTCTGGTTCCCACGATAGTACCTGCCGGGTGTGGGATCTTCGAAGCACCAGACAGGCTACCTCTGACGAGACCACGGGCGTGGTCTGCGAGCCTGTCTACACTATTGGAAGGGAGTGGCTCAATGGGAAGAAGTTGCCGACTGCGGGTGATGGTGCAAAGGTTCTGAGTGTTGTGTGGGATAAGTCGTGGGGGATTGTTAGTGCGGGTGAGGATAAGAAGGTGCAGATTAATAGGGGGAGGGGGTTGTTGGCGTCATAGGGTAATTGTGTGAATTATGTGTTGTTGTTTTTTACCACAGGTTTCTGATTGGGCATTTGTATACATGATTAGATTGCGTTTGATGACGTGTGTGTTTTAATGGATCTATCCTGGTTCTTCTCCATCATGTACCCGTTTCGTCTGGATATGTCGGATTCACTCGCATGTGAGTCCGTAATAAAGATCCGTTACGAGGATTAAGATCATCAAGTACATCCACAAACGTCGTTCGTATATGCAGGAAGGTGAGAAGTAGAGTATATAAAAATATCTTTACGTGAGTCTTGAGAGTAGGTTTCTCGAACACGCGTAATTCACAAGAAATGCCTTCATCTACCAGCCACCCTTTTGAACACAAATACTTTCGCATTCTGGCGATTCCGTTATCTAGTCGTGTATTCTCGGTTGCAGTAGAGCGCGCAACTCTTTGAATGGCTTCGATCGCGATCATGAGATTTGTCTGGCATGGTCTGCATCGCACTTGGCCTCCACAAGAGGCCTAAAGGGCCGCTTTATGATGTAGGATGCATGCCGTAGTGAATTGGTCACGACTCCTATTCGAACGTCGTGTTTAGATGTCGGAAACGAATGAGCCAGACAAGCCGGCGGTACACGCAGCTAGCTCCCTGTTCCAGGCCTCGAATTCGACATCTTGCTCACTTGCGACACCAAGACTGGTCTTCGCACGACACCAACATGTGCGAAACCCAGGGAACCGCTGGAGTCCCGGTACGTAGACCTCATGGGCGACAGTATAGGCGATGCTCTAAAATAGTATGAGGAGTGGGGGTATCGAAAGAAAGGCCAGCGTTGGGCTGCCCACCTCGTCTAGACTCTAATCCAGGTATGAAATCAGAGAAATCAGAGAATTGTGGTCTCGAAACCGACATGTGGGACAACATATACTCCGTGTCCCTGCGTGACATGTCTAGCGGTGTTTTGTATCATTGCCTATTTATATCTCGGATTGGGCTTGAGGATCAGGCTGAACCCGAGGAATCGGAAGATCAAGCTCCGCATGGTGAGGACGCTCCGGACAGGGATCTAAACTCTTGCGCTTCTCTTCCAGCACATGAAAGAGTTGGATACCTGCATAGGCATCCGAAGCAGAGTCTACACGTGCGTTACTTTATCAGCGCACGGCACACAACAAGGGAATTCTTCCAGGGACGTGAAATGCTTACACAGAAGTTGTCGTTCGTTCAAAACATTCGTCCAATCACTCCACCTGACCGAACCTTCTTTGAATAGCGGCAGCCCCAGTATTTCCTCCACCTGCTTCGCCAAAGACACAAGTGTCTTGTTGATGCGCTTCGCCGTCTTGGCCTCGGTATGCTTGATTTGATTATACAAGTGACTGAGCTCGAAGATTCCGTTGACGGTTACGCCGAGATTATTTTTTATTCTCGTGCAGTCGCCCCGGATACTCACGCCGACTTTGCTCACAGTCGCGTCTTCCAAGATTTTCCGCAACGTGTGCGATAGCAGCTCGTCTGTGGATGGAAACACAGCCAGGTGAAATAGAGCGATGTGATTGGGACTCGCGATTTGAATCAGAGATACGTTGTCACGAGCAGCATGTTCTCGAGTCGCGGAGGCTAGCCACTCGAGATCGAATCCAAGAACGTCTTCGTCGAGAAAGTACTTCTTGCAGACGGTTTCCATGCTCTCATTCGAGGTGCAGTAATGCAGCTGGACTCGTTCGATTGTCCCAGCCGCGGATTTCCCCTTATACATGGTGTATTTCCAAAATGAGTCCCTGGAGCCTGCTTTGGCGGACCGAGCTGCATAGAACGCTTCTGGACAAATGTTGAAGCTCAAGGACGTGCATGGTGGCTTTGCATCGGCGTTTTGCTTCGACTGCACTTTTCGCTCTCGACTTTTCGCGAAACTTCGGGTCAATGCCAACTTGAGGATTTTTGGAATATTCAGAGTGGTAGAAACATGCTGGCTAGCGATATCTGCTCGCGCTTTTGCTGGCGAGACCCTCGACAATTTCGTACTTTTCAGTCGCGGCTCTACCGCTTCTACCTCTGGATCGTCCTTCCCAGCTTGAACACTCGCAGCGTCCGACCCCGTTTTCGACGATCTGAGGCCTCCCCCAGAACCATGGCTTTCAGAGTGGAAGAATCGCGCCATGTCCAATGTTGGATATAGAGATCCGGAGCTCGGCTGGGAAGATGTCCAGCAGGGCGGAGCGAAGCAAATGCCCGTTTCGGGACTCCATAGTTGAGTCTTCGCTCCAGGTCTCAAGACTCTGGACATGGTTGATAACGGTCTCGTTGAGACTACGCTGCTGTGAAGGTGATGTACAGTCCTTGACACAGCGTGATCAATGCCACTGAGCCGAGGTAGAGGTCCGCGTGCTTCTACCACCAGCGGAACAGCTCTGTTCAAATAAGGCATGAGAAATGATAGACACGAGGTGAAAATCCCTAGTATTCCATGACAAGGGCGGCCAATTGTAATGGCCTAAGGGTTGAGTGTTGCAATTCGAGGGGGAGTGGCAGCGATGACAACTGCCAAGCAATCCCCGCGATTTCGGGCTCTGAGAGGCTACACAGAACGGCATTCTGCTGCAGTCGTGGGATCACAGTGTGATTTGCTGACGCGTCGTACGTGATTACGTAAGACACTTTTCGCGCCTGTTCGTGGCTTTGAGATTGAGCCTGACGGAAGGCCCATGTCATATCATTGCATCCGTTTCGGCAAGTCAACAACGTTCAACAAAAGAAAGCTCCTTTGGAAAATTCGTCATCTTCGGAGCTCACTTCTCACCAGCTGATCGCCCGGGCGATTCATCTCAACCTTTCCGATGGCTTCACAATTATTACCCCTCGGTGAGAGACATGAGCCACCTTTCCAAATCTCATTGCGCAACGCTAACTGATCTCCTCAGAGCTCATTGACAAGTGTGTCGGCTCAAGAATATGGGTCGTCATGAAAGGAGACAAGGGTTCGCAGCCTGGCCTCTGAGGAGCCATTGCGTCAAAAGGACGTGGACTAACAGATCTGCAGAGTTTAGTGGCACCCTCGTGGGCTTCGACGACTACGTCAGTAAGTGTGATATAAAGACTTTTGAGGCCCCCTCACAGATCATGGAGACTGCTGATCATATTCGCTGACTTGGTGACTAGACATGGTATTGGAAGATGTGACAGAATTGTACGTTAATGAGGCACACATAGGGCCAAGCCAGTCTTGATGAGTGAGCCCATGACTGACCTGCCGGTGTAGCGATTATACCGGAAACCACACAAAGCTGCCCAAAATTTTGCTCAACGGCAATAACATATGCATGGTAGGAATCTTTCATGGCACCAAGCTGAGGCTGCATCACTAATTCGACGTGGTAGTTAATTCCCGGAGGTGAAGGACCAGTTTAAGGACATGCTCTTGCCGAGGTACTGCGACTGCTGTCTTGGACTGTACATGCATGAGATGTTACATTGTGTGAACACATCACTTTGCCAACGTCATCCGAGAAAGATTCCAAATGCTTATCTAATAAAAACGAGAACAAGCAAGCCGATTAACTTATTTTCGATGAATCGCACGATACAGCCAGAATGCGACTTCTCCTTTTGAAAAGAGGATGGATCTCTCTCTCTGACTCTAAATTGGGTTTCTGAGCTGCTGAGAGGTGTATAGCAAAAGTGATCGCTTCATAAAGTGTGAAACGTGAAGGTGATATTTTGTTCGTTACTCCTGAACAGGATGAAATAAATGAAACAAAACGTGAACTGGTATCACTTCGCGATGAAAAGAGCTACAACAAAAAAAAACAAACGCCGGTGCCATCTGAAGTCATGCGCAGCTTATACATGGTTCATAAATCCATTACTTTGCATGTTTCCTTGTTCGCCTGTGTTGGTGATACGCCGTAGCTCCCACTCACGAGTGAACTCCTGATGGAGCGACTCTAGCTGATTGATGAGTCTCTCACAAACATAGCAAAAAACGTCGCGAGGAGATTTGGTTCCGTCCGTTTGTAATCGGATGAACAGCTGTGGCACGTTGGGATGACCGACTACGCCATGTTAATTTGGAAAGACACATCACGACACATAAAACTCCCCCGAGTGGAAGACGTACGCTTGTATCCCGCCATGTACACATTGGGATGCGCTTTCAGATGCTCGGCCAAGAGATTGCCAAGTGTGTGGTCCTCTTTATTCAAGACAAAGTCCGAGGTGTTGGACATGCCTGACATCATGTCAACATATAGCCAGACTGCAATTTGTTGACTCGACGCCACCTTACCTGAATAGACATTCTCTTCTATCTTCTTCTCGCCCTCGCCTAGCAAGAAGAGCTCGAAACTGTATAGCTGTCAGCTGGAACGCGGCACTTTTACCCAGACACAAAAGAAAACGTAACGGGTTATCTTGAAGGTTGAAGTGCCTCGGATTGCAAGCGGTCATGGCGAAGAAAATCAATGTTGAGAGAGAGTGAAGGATGCAGGAAGCCTGAAAGGAGAGAATGAAAACAGGAAATCGGTCAACTTTGACCTCGAGACTTGAAGCACACCAGCTGGCGGCAACGAGACCAAGTGGTAACCACCTGCCACTGCAATTCTTCAAGTCTCAACCAATCGTTATGCTATATCCTTCCAAATGACTTCATGTCGTGCGACTTCCGAGTATAGGAACATCCTAGGTCGGTGTCTGGATCGATAACGATGGGGGTTCTTGACGTGAAGACAAATGCAGTCTTTGTGTTGTTCGTTGTTCATGGACGACTGCGAGAAGCGCCACTCGATGCGATGAACTCGGCTGCAATATTACTATCGAACGCGCCTTATGTGACATACCGATCTGGGGCGTTCATGGTTCTTCCTCAAATCGTTGATCTTTTCTCTCAATCAAGGTGCGAAGATGCCTGCCCCGGGGCTGTTCTTGGCGCGTCGCTCTCGAGACCGAGTAAAAAAAATCGGATGGGTCTTCTCTTGATATGCGCGAATCAATCGTACAGTTTTTATCCAAAGACACTGGGCCGACGCGTATAGCAAGAGCAATGCCGATGAACGGATAAGTAAGTGAGCGAATGTTGAAGAGATGTGCAAGGATCAAATGGCAACTACGGTTGGCCAAGGCAGGCAACATGAACGCACGGAGGATATAGCTCGGACAAACTTGTTGCATCAAGTTGCCTTACGTAACCAGGTACATTGTAGGTACCGACACGAGGTTAGTTGAGTTCTGAGTCCTGACAGTGGCAGTGTGACATGCACACTCCTGCATGTTGAGATTCCTCGCAGTTCATCGGGATAGACCGAAAATCATGTCAAGACAAATCAGGCTCTTCGTTCATGCCACGACTTCCTCCAAGCCTGCTATGGCAGGCTAAGCGCCGCTGTCCTAATCTTGCCGCCCTGGTTCCTGCATGTCGGGACTGGCAATCGGCAACAAATGAGCTTCGCTGGCTCGCTGAATTTGCGAGAGAGACGACACCGCCAGGGCACACCAGTATACAAAAAAGATTGCTCGAGCGGCTATGTCGGAGAAGAGGTCGAGGCGTCCCCTTGCAGTACATACTCGGTTCGCAGCCTTTTGGATTTCTGGACATCCAATGCAGGCCGGGCGTGCTGATTCCTCGATCCGAGACCGAGGCGTATACCCTCCACCTTATTGACCTCCTCAAGTCGAACAAGAGGGCGGCAGACGACAGCAACCGTGGAATAACCATCCTTGACTTGTGTACAGGAACTGGATGCATACCATTGCTTGTTTTCGCTTCACTACGGGAATCATTTCAACACCTCATGGTTCATGGAGTTGACATTGCGCCGGTGGCTGTTGACTTGGCGCAGCGCAATGTCGAGCATAACGTCAACTTGGGTAGGATGACACCAGCTCGTCCGGGCCAGGCGTTGAAAGTCTCCCAAGGAGATATTTTCAGCGATGCTGACATTGAGCGCCTTTCAGCAAGCAAATGTGACGTGCTGATTTCTAATCCACCCTACATTTCTCGTGATGTCTGGAACTTTGGTCGCGGACAATTAGGACAATCTGTTCGTAAATACGAACCGTGTTTGGCTCTGGTTCCAGACTCAAATATCGCATCACCTGCAGACTGGCAGCACGAAGACGTGTTCTATTGGAGACTTCTGGACATCTCCATGACTTTGAAACCAAGCATCGCTCTGTTCGAGTTGGGAGATGAGCAACAGATACGTCGCGTGCTTTCAGGATTGTTCCGGCACCAAATCGCGGACGTGACCGAGGTGGAGGTTTGGAGAGACTGGCCGGATGGGACGATAGATGAGGAACAAGATAGGGAGCTTCTCATTCCTCTTGGGACACACGATCAGACGGTCTCAGTTAAGGGCAGTGGCCAAATGAGATGCATATTCATGCGCAATCGCTGGTCTCATAGCAACAGTTAATAAACCCCGTCGGTTCATTGGCCCGAGTGTTCGGTCAACGTTGCGTCGTGCGTGAGCTGTTGACCACACTTGGATCGACACTGAGAAGCTCAAGCTCCGCACCTTGGGAACCAAGTCTAGCCACGCTGATGATTAATCGAATCCGTATTTCTAATGTGCGAAACTGTTCAGCCAAGTGACTTGTCTGTTCGCGTGCAGGTCCTAGTCATGCTGTCATTGATGGCCGTCATTCATTCTTGGGTGCTACGGACTCCGGAGTGTGTAGAGGCTGGGCCCACTAACCCCCCTTAGTTGTTCAAGCCACGTGACGCCGAGGATTTTGTAGCTTCGCCAGCTGGACGGACAGTCGAGTCATTATCCCCAAGTCTCAGGAAGCTTTGACATTGCCTCATCACACGCGACTGTTGGATGCTCCTTTGCCAACAGCCTTTCAATTTGAGCCGTAGAGACGCGGCCTACGCGGCTCATGCGATAGGGTGGTCTCCTTTCAGAAATTCGTCCATACACCCGGTGGTTCCGCAGTCTGTGACAGCCGCGATCCGCCCACCATGGCAAGATATCTACGACAAGCGAGCCAGGTCGCGCGGGTAGCCAGACTTTCACAACAGGCCAATGTTCAGCGAATCCTACGGTTCTCGGTTGCATCACCATTGCTTCCCTCGCGAACGCTGCCGGTTCCTTACGGCATCAGTGCGAGATACTATTCCACGCCAAAGTCGCCGCAGTCCCGGAAGGAACCGAAGGCGAAGAAGGGAAAGAAGAACAACGAACCGGGGCTGACATCCAACAAGAATCAAGGCCAGCCAGATTTGTCATCGACAGAAAAGAAGAAAGTAGCGTCAGATCTGCCGACCGACGAGAAGATTAACGAGTCAGAACTGTCGTCGACCGACACGACAAAAGAATCTGATCAGCCCACCGACAGGGATGCATCCGAGGAGAAAAATACCGAGAAAGAGAAGGACGATGAAACGCTGAAGGCCGCACCGTTGCCAGAGGGATGGATCCAGTTGTCAGAAGTCGAAATCGGACAGCTAAAGGGCGAGGCAAAACGTCTGCCCGAAGCACAAGCAGCCATAGTGGAGCGTGTTGTGCGAGTCCTCCAGAAAACAGGGTCACCTCCTGAGATGCGGGATATTCTAAAAAAAATGCGCGATGGCTCCGGCAACCTTTCGATACTAGACAAGGGCCGGATGATGCGAGCCGCATTCAAGATTGTGGAAAGGTTAGCGGAGCTAGAGGCGAAAGAGGGAGAACCAGGCAGCATCATGTTTGATGAAGACTCAAAGTCGAACGACAAGCAGAAGAAGACGGACGAGACGGGCGAGACGGACAAGAGTGAGGCTGAATCTGACGACAGCGGCTCCAGCCAACAAGGACCTGAGAAACAACCGAAAAAACCGGAGAAGAGCGGCTACTTGACCGCCCTCAACATTGGATTGACGGTTGGAATCTCGCTTTGGGCCATGGACTTTCTCAGCAAGCCGTTCTCAGAGAAGGAGTTGACATGGCAAGAGGTGCGAAGCGCTTTCTTGGACAAGGGTCTTATCCAAAAGTTGGTGGTAGTCGATGGCTCGCAGGTGCGTGTCGAACTACATCCTGACGCCATGCAAGGCCATGTCGGGCCTAGCAAGACATTTGTGTTCACCATTGGCTCCGTCGAATCGTTTGAGAAGAAGCTCGAAGAAGCCCAGGACCAGCTCGGAATCCCGTCCTCGCAGAGGATACCTGTCAGCTATGAAGCACAAGGTGGCAGCATGTTGGGCAGTCTTCTTGTGGCCTTTGGTCCGACCCTGTTGTTCATTGGTCTTATTGTTTGGACCCAGCGATCGCTGGGTGGCCGAGGTGGAGGCGGCGGTATGTTCAATTTCGGCAAGAGCAAGGCCAAGAAGTTCAATGCCGAAAATTCGGTCAAGGTCAAGTTTGCCGACGTGGCCGGCCTGGAAGAAGCCAAGGTGGAAATCATGGAGTTTGTCAGCTTCCTCAAGGAGCCAGAGAAGTTTGAGAAGCTCGGAGCCAAGATTCCCCGAGGAGCTATTCTCGCCGGTCCCCCGGGTACCGGTAAGACGCTCCTCGCCAAAGCCACCGCAGGCGAGTCGGGCGTCCCCTTTTACAGCGTCAGCGGTTCCGAATTCGTGGAAATGTTTGTGGGTGTCGGCCCGTCTCGAGTAAGAGATCTTTTCGCCGAGGGACGGAAGAACGCGCCTTGCATCATCTTCATTGACGAAATTGACGCCATCGGTCGAGCTCGCCAAGACACCGGGAAAGGATTCGGCGGCAATGACGAGCGAGAGGCCACGCTCAACCAGATTCTGACGGAGATGGATGGTTTCAACACCCGTGAACAAGTTGTCGTCTTGGCTGGTACGAATCGCGCAGATGTTCTGGACAAGGCGCTTATGCGACCTGGTCGTTTCGACAGACACATCTACATCGACCGCCCGACTATGAATGGTCGAAAGGAAATCTTCAAGGTGTATTTGAAGAAAATTGTCACCAATGAGGATGAAGAGCACCTGGTTGGACGTCTGGCTACGCTAACTCCTGGCTTCTCTGGTGCTGATATTGCCAATGTTGTCAACGAGGCGGCCCTGATTGGTATGTTTCCTCCTTTTCTACTTTCTTTTATGGGGAAAAATGCTACTTTTTCGCATTATTTCTTCGCCTCAATCCTCAAAATGCTGCTCCTTTTTCTTTGAAACAGTTGACCAACACGATATATAGCTGCGCGAGGCGATGCCGAAGAAGTCAAGATGGAGCACTTTGAGCGGGCAATTGAGCGAGTCATTGGTGGGTTGGAACGCAAGTCTCTTGTGCTTCGACCAGAAGAAAAGAAGACTGTGGCATACCACGAAGCAGGTCACGCCATCTGCGGCTGGTTTCTCCGCTATGCCGACCCTCTGCTGAAGGTGTCCATTATTCCTCGTGGACAGGGAACTCTCGGCTACGCACAATACCTACCACAAGACGCGTACCTGATGAACACCAACCAGTTGATGGATCGTATGGCCATGACCATGGGTGGACGTGTGTCGGAGGAATTGCACTTCCCGACGGTGACTACAGGAGCCAGCGATGACTTCAAGAAGGTGTCGGGCATGGCACGCAGTATGGTCACACAGTGGGGCATGTCAGAAAAGGTCGGGCCCATCTTCTTCGACAATGACGCCAACCAGTTCCAGAAGCCATTCGCCGAAGCAACGGCGAAAGACATTGACCTTGAGGTGCACAGAATCGTGGACGAGGCTTACAAGCGATGCAAGGACCTACTGACGGAGAAGAAGAAGGAAGTGGGAATCATTGCAGAAGAGCTGCTGAAGAAGGAGATGTTGGTTCGCGACGACATGGTCCGACTTCTGGGCAAACGACCGTTCGACGATAACCACGAAGACTTTGAGAAGTACTTTGGGGGTGGCAAAGAGTCAAGTGCGCCGCCGCCATTTCCCAGCGAGACGGACACGCCCCCCGAGGAGCCCCAGGGTCCTACTCCGGCCCCGGCTTTCCAGCAGCATGCTGAGAAGTCAAGATGAGTCACCATCGACTTCCATCAATATATTTATCGAGCAGCCCAACTGAGCCAAAGCTAAAGCCTTATCTTATTATATGAAACGCGGCGAGAAAGAAGACAAAGGCAGTATGGCTGCGGTTGTGGTACGAGACGGGGTCCGCATATATTCAAATCTTGAATGCTGCCAGCAAGTTGGCCGATTCAAGGCATGACGGACCAAAGAACTGTGTTGTGTTCTGTGACCGCAGGGGAGGCTTTTGCTCGGTTTACTATCATGCCACAGTCGGAGGCTCCTTGTTTCGGAAAGTCTGCTAGGCGTACGCCAATGTCTGTTGTACTGCATCTGCCGCTCTTATCTCACGTCAAGTCTTCACTCTCTCAACTCTCTCGGCAAAGTCATTGCCTCTTCTCGAGGGCACTGCGAACATGGCGACGGGATCAGGGCTTCCTTCTTATGCTTTTTATTTGTTCTTCCTTTTTTTTTCTGACCCTGATACGTCATGTAAATCAACTGTATGTATGCACGCATGTACTTTAGGCCTAGAACTAGATGTCTCGTTTGGGCGATGAGGGGACGATTAAGGATACAGCCCAAATTCACGGACCGACTAAATCGCATGTATGACGCAACTGCAAGTACGGAGTATGTATGCATGACCGGGTCAAAGCCAGAGCCTTGAAGAAGATGGCCCTTGACCTTGCCAAGTTCGACGCAGGGGCAAGCGGGAACATTGGAGACGAAACATCCATGAAGAGATGCTGATGAGCCTACAGACCAATCAGCACCCGCGCCGACACCAGTTGCCGCTGCCGAAGTGTCACCACACTCTTTTCTATGATTGGCTCACAAAGTTCTTATGCCTCCACGAGTCCACTCTCCCTTCCCCCATTCCTCCACACCAGATTGGCTCCCCCCGGCCGCCACTCGGCAACCGCGAGAACCCCCACCAGACAATCACAAGTTCACAACGAACTGAACAAGGTTGGGGAAACTCACCTTTATCTCATCATGCTTTGTGAGGAGAGGGGGAAAAAAAATGCTTGTGGCAAGAACTTTCCCCTTGGGCCGATATGACTCAGGAGCCCGGAGGCGGAATGGGGAGCCGGGTGGTCCGCTCTCAGCTGGGTAATTGGTAACAGAGGTTCCAGACTAGTTAACTTTTGAAGGGGAAATGGAAACTTTGCCTGGTGGTGAATCGGTGATTCTAGTCAAGATGACGGCCTTGAAGTCTGATTTGTCTGGAGTCCTGGACACACAACTGCTCCCCCTTGCCGCCCCTTGCCGCATTGATCCATCTTTTCTCCAATTGTATGCGGGTTCTTGTACATACAGTTTCCCCTCTCTTCTGGCCCCTCTTCCTGTCGAAATCTGAAAGGAAAAAGAAAGTAACCAAAGAGGGAAATCTACGTAAGAATATGAGGAGGAAGTTCGGCACTAGAGTTATGGCCGATTTGAAACGGGTCACTTGTCGTTAGGGGGGGGGGGGGGGGGGGGGCGCCGGGCCGGCATCTTCTCCTTACATGAGCTTAATTACTTTCTTTTCTCCTTCTCTTCTCCTCCCTTTCTCGAGTTTACATCTCGTCGATATATCTTTCGCATTCTTTCTCCGTTGTCATCTACGGCTTGCGGTGGCCCCTCCCCCTTTTTTTTTTGAGGAGATACAGTATACCTCTACTTGGTTCATGTGTGATTGTGATTCTGCCTTCGCAGCCATGTCCCTGATCCTTTCATCGACAACCCCTTCGTTGAGGCAATAACCCCCCCCCCCCCCCCCCCCCCCCCCCCCCCCCCCCGGAAATAGCATCCTCACGGATCTTTCCATCGCGCGAACCCTCCTTTTTTTTGGATTATTTTTTTCCCGAAAAAGAAATAACGTCAAACAAAAATCTACAATACCATATCCAAAAGTACTCGGCGCCTTATTCCACGTCACACGGCGGCTTTAAACGATCCATACCCCCGACCAATAGGCAGAGACGAGTACGAAAAAAATAAAAATATATACGATTACCCGGATAGACGAAAGAAGACGAATTAGCCCGCCATGTCTCGGCCCACGGGCCCAGCTCTCGAGGTGGCGGCGCACGACGACGCGCACGATACAATAGACGGTGGCGCTGCGCCCACGCCGCGGCGCAAGGAACCCTGGTGGAGGGTACATCTTTGCCGCGGCATGATAAACGATGTACTGCGACGATTGCCGTTTTATACGAGTGATTGGCTGGATGCGTGGGACTATCGCGTCGTGCCCGCGACGGTGTACATGTATTTTGCAAAGTAGGTGTTTCTCACCACCAAAACTTGTCCAAGTTGTGTGGGAGAACATTCAGGTTGCTAATGCGTCGGGTTCGGGGGGAATAGTATCTTGCCTGCGCTGGCCTTTTCGCTCGACATGTTCTCCAAGACGGGGTCCAACTATGGCGTGAACGAGGTGTTGTTGGCATCGGTGCTGGGGTCTCTCGTTTTTGCCTTCTTTGCGGCCCAGCCGCTGGTCATAGTCGGTGTTACAGGTTCGTGTGCCTTTGATTGATGTAATAGTGTGCTTGGGTGCTGGTCTAGGAACGTCTTGCTAATGCCATCATGTTATGCGCTGCAGGACCCATCACTGTCTTTAATTAGTATGTGCTCGTTGTTGCCCCCTTTGTTGTGCAAAAAGATTCAGCGAAACTGACCGAGGTTGTAGCACCGTCTACGATATCATGAAGGATACAGGCGTGGATTATATTAGCTTCATGGCCTGGATCGGCATGTATGTGCTCTCCCCTCTGTTTTCTTTTCGATCACTCATGCTTTGTTTTTGTAATCAAAGTGTGTCATGGCAAGATGTGCATCCTAATTTCCGTGTAGATGGTCCCTTATCCTTCACGTCATCCTCGCGGTGACGAATTCCTGCAACGCCCTTCGTTGGGTCACCCGCTTTCCATGCGACATCTTTGGCTTCTACGTCGCCTTCATCTACCTCCAAAAAGGCATTCAAGTGCTGGAACATCTGGGTTATAGTGCGCCGTTTTATCTATCCATCGTGGTCGCGCTGCTCGTCTTCATGGTGGCCTATATCTGCGGCGAAGTCGGCACCAGTAGTCTGTTCCGACACCCGATACGCGTGTTCCTCAAGGACTACGGCACGCCGCTGACCGTCATCTTCTTCACCGGCTTCGTGCACATGGGCCGCATGCAAGACGTGAACCTGGAAGTGCTCCCCACGGGCATCGCCTTTGAGCCCACGAGCGGCCGGTCATCATGGCTGGTCCGCTTCTGGGATCTGGGCGTTGGAGACATCTTCATCGCTCTACCGTTCGCCGTGCTCCTCACGATCCTGTTCTGGTTCGACCATAATGTCTCGTCGCTCATTGCTCAGGGTAGCGAGTATCCTCTCCGCAAGCCCGCCGGCTTTCACTGGGACATCTTCCTCCTGGGCATCACCACAGGCGTCGCCGGCATCCTGGGCCTGCCGTTCCCCAATGGCCTCATTCCCCAGGCCCCCTTCCACACCGAATCCCTCTGCGTCACCAAGGCCGTCAAGCAGCTCGATGAAAAGGGCGACGATAAGGGCGAATTTGTCTACGAAGCAACTCACGTCGTGGAGCAGCGCGTCTCCAACCTCGCACAGGGCCTCCTCACCCTCGGCACTATGACCGGTCCCCTCCTCGTCGTCATCCATCTCATCCCTCACGGTGTCCTCGCCGGTCTCTTCTTCGTCATGGGCGTCCAGGCCCTCGCCGCCAACGGCATCACCAGCAAGCTCATCTTCCTCGCCCGAGACAAGTCCCTCACCCCAACTGCCGCCTCTGCGCCGCTACGAAAAATCAAGCGCCGTGCCGCCATCTGGTACTTTGTCCTGATTGAACTGCTCGGCTTCGGAGCCACCTTTGCCATCACGCAGACCGTCGCCGCCGTTGGCTTCCCCATCTTTATTTTCCTCCTCATCCCGCTGCGCGCCCTTGTTCTGCCTCGGATCTTCACCCCCGAGGAACTAGATCTTCTCGATGCCCCTACCGCATCTGACTTTATCATGGAAGGAATCGGCGGCTCCTGGAGTGGAAAGAAGGGACCGCGCACAGATGAATCCCTGCAAGATGAGGAGAGTGCGGTCACGTCGTCGAGTGTGCTCTCGCCGTCGCGGAGTAGTCATTCCGTGAGAAGGAGTAGCTCTCGAAGCGGGAGCGTCTTGGCGCATCGGCAGGAGAATATTGATAAGAGTCAGCGTCCGTGAGGGGAGCTCTCAGCTCGTTAGCGTTTAAGACAGAACACTACTGCTCACAAGGAGGAGGGCTCGATGACGACGGGGATGGACAGCTTTCCAACGAAGAACTGTCGGGCGTTCTTTGGCGACTTCAATCAATATCAATTTTCTTTCGCAAATCTCTTTTTATTCGAATTGGTGCTTCAGTGCGTTGTGCTCGAGCGAGTTTACTGGGGCATATCTAGTCTTGTTATATTGCAATGTGCTTTTTTTTCTTTGCGAAACGTACATGCGTGTGCGTAATATGAGATTATAGATTAATTTCATAATATTGAGAGCACTACCAAGGTAGAAAGGCGGAAATAGATTTGATGATGCTACGTATAGAACGCGATAGATGGACTGGCCCTGTGAATACATGTGTACTTTGGGGAAGATAAAGATAACATGGGACCTTCGTAAAAAAAATCGGCTGACAGGTCTAGATTGTCCTCACGGATCCAGGAATAGGTAAAACAACGCAAACGAAGCGCTAACCACCATTATACCGAACATGTGGTGTGACGAGCGATTTTGACGAGCACAAATACACGTACGTAGTAATAGATATTAGACAGCTGCATAGGTGACACAATTGTCAATTATACACTCATATTCATCCAACATCATTTCAAACAATGCCGCTGAATAAAAGCTCTTCTACCCCGCTGTCCGATCCCAGAACGCCTGATGATTCTACATGATGCTCGTACACAGCCCCCAAAACCCTCTTCATTGCCACGGCAAACCTGACGATGCGCAAGAAATAAAATAATCGAAAAATCAGGAGGGATTAAAGAAACACCCGCGAAAGAAGTATGTGCCCTCATTTATTCATCGTCGCTGTCCAGGACAAAACCACCCCGTACCCTCGATCGTCTCGTCACAACTTCGGCTTGCGGCTCTTCGTCCCTGTGCGGTGCTGTACTGAGTTTGGCGGAGGCACTATCCATATCCATGTCCACGTCCACGTCCACGTCCATGTTCACATCCATATTTACGTCCACATCCATGTTCACATCTAGGTCCATGTCGATGTGTGCATTTGCGCTGCTGTCACGCTCACTCCCCGTCTTTATCCTTTTCCGCGACTCCCCATTGCTAGCCACGTCGACGGGCGTGTCCTCGGTTTCGCTATCTCCCGTTCCCTGACTACTGGATATCCGCTTCCTCGTCGAACCGGTGCTCTCATCGTCGGGTTCGTCTTCCTCGTTGTCGTCTTCGCTATCGTCCGACAAAACAGTCGACTTCCTCTTGTTGTTTTTGGCCGCCGACGAGTAGGTGTCCACGCCTGCCGTCGCAGCGGCTTGCTTAGCACGGGCTGCGATTTCTCGCTCGCGCGCAAAAAAGGCCTCGTCCTCTTCTGAATCAAACTCATCGTCTCCGTCGCGCACGTACAGGGCGGATTTGATACGGCGGGCCTTTTCCAGCTCCTTTTCGCGGCGTTTGCGGGCCTTTTCGTTGAGCTCGGCGTCTGTTGGCTCTTCTGTGTCGTCGGCCTTGCGTCGCTTTCGTGGGTTCTTGGCCTTCTTCTTTTGCGTCTCGTCGATGACATTGCGTGCGGTGGGCCCGCCTGCGGGGAATAGCAGGTCGTCGTCGAGGAAGCCGTCGTCGTGAGCTCCGTCGTCGCCATCGTCGTCAAAGACCGCCTTCTTTCGGGGCGCTACTTTGCGTTTGAACTGCTTCTCTGCTAGCGAACCGTCTTCGAATGTGGGGGGGTTGAATTCTGCTTGGTTGATGAAGTGAAGGGTGTCCTTGAGGGTATCTGCCGACACGTCACCTGGGATGATCCAGACGCTTTCGGGTGTCTCTTCAGATGCAGGGCCCATCAGTCGCATATCGGACAACTTCATCAACAGGCGTAAATGGGCGTTCTTGAATACAGCGGTCCGCTGCTCAATGCTGTCTCGTCGCACGCCTAGTAAAAGTTTGAGTTCAGCTAATTAGTATGGCCTCATACCTGTGTGTGAAGTTTGAGAGGGAGGGAGCGGTTTCACGTGGGCGGTAGATGACAGATCAAAACTTACTGAACAATGGCGCGGACGGATTGGCGGCTTCTACTTCGTGAGTCGGCTCCTTGTCTGATACCAACACCATATCAGCGTCACGCTTGGCTTCCTCTGCTGTGCTCCATGCACGGCGGTTACTCTCGGCTTCAGACAATTTCTGCTTCACCCAGCTGATGTGATCAGCGCCATTGTTGTCTAGCAGAGCGCCCACGGCAATGGCAATCTGCTGGTCGCGCTCTTCGGTGTGCTTGAACACCAACTCGGCTGCAGGCTTAGGGTGGTTCTTGACGGTCGTCTGTCTTTCGTATCCGTACTCCAAGAAAAATGCAGTCGCTGGCAGCTTGCTGAAAAGCAGCTCGACCAGAAGCTCGGGTCGCTCTTGAATTTTCTTGGTACATCTTCGAAGAAGATGCTTGACAAGATCCTCCCACTCTCTGTACATGCTGCTGGATCCCCTGTCTAGCGACTCGGGGCCCTTAACCATGTTATAAAACAGATTAATTATATCAACGCGGAATAGCATCACGCTCATGTGCTCTTTAAAAGCGACACGATAAAAGTAGCGATGTGCTCGCTTTAGCTGTTCGTCTGTCAAGTCGCGATAGAACTTTGTAAAAGTCGTGAATGTATCCACAACGGCTTGCGGCGTGAATCGAGAACTGAATCTGTGAAAGTCAAACTTGCGCTCCTTTGACGTCCGCTCCGCGGCTTTTTCGTCGTCGGCCGAGTCGTCCAACTCCTCTTCGTCCAAACCACCATCATCCCCTTCTATTGTTGACTGCTGCTGCTTCTCTGTATTCTTCTTCTTCTTCTTCCGCCTGGTCCGTTTTTTTGAACGTATTTGCATATCCACATTCTGCTTAGAGAAAGCCTCTAGAATTCGAATGAAGTGATGCACTAGCTCTGTTGCAGCATCCAGGTAATCAAATCCTTGGTCTTTATATGTCCGGATGATCTTCGCAATGGCATCGTGCGTGGATTCTTCATAGAAGAGTCTGCTCAGAACATTTTCAGCAATGTCCTGGTCGTCCTCATTGCCTGTCTCGGTCATGTCTTGAACGGTCAAGAGAATCTGCGTCAAGCAACGCATAACAGACGTCAGCTCGGTCCAATCTTTTGTCTCATATGACTCGTGCAGCGCACGATTCAGTGTGATGAACATCTCCTGGTTCAGCACTCCTGCTACCAAGTGGAATCTGTTGACATCGGCGCTCTCGACCTCATGGCTGCCTCTAGACTTCTTGACTTTGCGGCCAATCCGCTGTGCCTCGAGGAACCAAGCCACTAGGTAGAAATATTGCCGCCTGTGATATGCGAGCAAATGTGGTGCCTCTCGATCAATTGTCTTGCGAATGTGTATGAAGAGAGGGTTGAAACCAGAATCAATAAAATCCTCGACGAATTTTCGCAATTGATCACTGGCTCGGGGATTGAGTTTGGAAGGAAGACCGAGATCTTGCTCCTTCTCGTTATCCTTTTGCGCCCTTCGGGGTGGTTTGAAAGTCTTGTTATCGTCCATTTTCTTCAATCGGGTTGCCGCATCGGTAAGCGCATCCTGTCCCGAAAGCGATGACATTTTTCCATCATCTCGTGGGACCCAAATCATAGTACCAAATCGATTATGTCTAGTTGGTCCCTTGCGATTGTGAGACTTGAGCATGGCCGCCTCTTTGCTCATCATCGCCGATAGCTTGCTGGCCTTGACCTGATTCAATTGTCGATCGTCCATGAATAGCTTGTCGGTCTCGACTCGCTTGACAAGATGGTAAATGATCTCCATGACAGCTGTGTCCTCGGTTCTGAAGTCTTCGCCCATGTTTGATGCCAATGTGAGGAGGACGTGAAAGATGTCTTGGTATGAAAAGGCATCAATGGTAGCCGAGCGGGAAATTTGGGTTTCATCGCCATCGTATTTAACGTCGGATGGTGGTGCAATGGCAGCCATATTTCGAAGAAAGAATAGAACAAGCTTGATGATGCCTTGGTCTCGCGCGGTCCTATCTCCAATAGGCAACACCATAGCCGGCAGTGCTGCTCTGACCGCCGCGTGCAGGATACGAGCGCCGTCGAAATTGATAATGGCTCTCTTGTACTGTACTTGTGCAAGCTCCAGTACTGGAAGATGCCTGTGGTGGTTCATCGTCATTCGCTCCTTGTCTCTCTCAAACGGCCACGTGAGCGGAACCATCAACTCAAAGCAAGCCAAGGCGATGCGCGACCGAAATTTGTTGTCCATTGCATTCTCGGGCCATGTTTTGAGGATAGGCAGCAAATCGCCTTCAATCAGATTGCCGTGGTGAATACATCGCGCGACATCCATGCGGTTTGTTTTCTCGTCGTAGAAGCGAATCCAGCGCTTGAGATCACGCAACACTTCGAGCGCATCGTCACCGAGTTGATATTGGCCATCGTCTTCTGCGCTAACGCCGCCAAGCTAAATGAAAATTTGCAGCGTGAGCATCAATTTCATGAGGTCGTCCTCGCGCGACTTGCCTGCCTTGACTTACCGCAGATATGAGGCTGCTGATATGCGCTCGAACTTCGGGATGCACAGTGACTCCTGCGCGATCTGCCAGCTCCATGCTGGATGGTTATTTAAGCGTGAAACGCTTCCACAATGAGATGAAGTGTGTGCTCGCGTGCAGTGTGTGCTCGCGTGCATTTACTGTCGTTTTTGTCACAGTCCTTGCTGTTTCCCGACTCCCTGCTTCGTCTTGCCCACAGCGACCTTCACTCAGCCCGTGAGCGATGTATTGCTCAAGTGACGACTGACAAGTCTGTCTGATATTGGTGGTGTGGTGTCATTTACGCGCTTTCACGCGTCTTGGGACTCCACACCACGTGAAATTGGCCCAAGACGCGACTAGGTACGTAGTGCTTATGTATGTATCTACCTAGGTACCTAGCCACGTGCATAAGGTACCTATGTACAACCGAAGTCCAATCCGCGAAAAGCCGAGGCTTGCCAGGAGCATCAGACCGCAACCCATCCCCTCTCGATTAACTTGCTTCTCTTCTTCAACATCTCGCTGTTGCACATATCCAAACATGGCCAGCTCGATTCTTCGTATGCGCGCACTCGGCGCTTCGCGGCATTTTCGCTGCTTTAGCGGCTCGGCGCGCTGCCATGCCGCAGATGTCAAATCCCTGGGTGTCATTGGCGCTGGACAGATGGTACGAGTCCTCCCCCCACAGCTGTCAGACCGGGAATGGAAGACGGAGACAACATGAAATAGCCCCTGGCGACATGCGTGTAGGTTCTTTTGTCGAAATCTTGAGCTGATGGGAAGAAAATGCGCACATATAGGGTCTAGGCATTGCATTAGTAGCCGCTCAAAAGGCCCAGGTGCCCGTCACGCTCATTGACACTTCCGACAAGGCGTTAAGCAAAGGACTCGCATTCGCAGGTACGCACGGTATTCCCTCAATGTTACTGCGCTGTTTCACGTAACTGTGGGAAGTGGGACTTGTCTTTTCTTCGAACAGGCGTGTACATATCTTTCTCTCGCTTCCAGAGTTGGTGTAGGATTAATCAGTTTCCTCGCTTATCTTGGCTAACAGGCAGCGTCACACTCGTCGGGCAGATAAGCTTCTCGCAAAGGATGTGTCCAAATCGCGCATCACCCAGGAACAGGCCGATCAGGCCCGCTCCCTCTTGAGGCCAAGCACAGAAATGGAGGATCTCTCATCCGTTGACTTTGTTATTGAGGCTGTGCCTGAGATCCCCGAGCTCAAGGGTGGCATTTTCAAGAGACTGGCAACAATATGCCCCAAGCATACCATCCTCGCGACCAATACCTCGTCCATTTCCATCACTCAAATAGCTGCCGCCACAGCAGCACACCCCACTGATACTTCTGCATCCTCCCGAGTCGTCGCAACACATTTCATGAATCCCGTACCTGTCCAAAAGGGGGTCGAGATCATCAGAGGCCTTCAGACAAGCAACGAGACGATTGAAACGGCGATAGAGTTCTGTGAGAAGCTGGGGAAAATAACCTCGGTCTCGGCAGACACGCCAGGGTTTTTGGCCAACCGCATCTTGATGCCCTATATCAATGAGGCCATCATCTGTCTCGAGACTGGTGTGGGTGATCGTGACTCGATTGATGCCATTATGAAGAATGGAACAAACGTTCCCATGGGGCCCATCCAACTCGCAGATTTTATCGGTCTAGACACGTGCTTGTCCATCATGAAGGTGTTGCATCACAAAACTGGCGACTCAAAATATCGCCCGAGCGTCTTGCTGGGAAACATGGTAGATGCTGGCTGGCTCGGCAAGAAGAGTGGCAAAGGCTTCTATGACTATCCATCTTGATTCATGTCAGAAGGGCTCTCAGGTGTCTTAATATTTCAATATCCGGACCTTGGAAACGAATATTACAAAAGGATCGTACGTATACCATTGAGGGGTAGAGGGTCCTGCAACTTGCACATTGGCCCCTCAATTGACACGTGCTGGATCTTCATTCCATGCCAACTGTGTCCAGGCTTCCCCATACTTTACCACTGGCTCTGTAAATATGTAGCGTTGTGACTTGTCTCTTTCTTACTTCTCCCGCCGAGACTGGCAATGTACCATATGTATGGAATAAGACTTGTAATCATGCGTGGTGATCACGCGTGCTGAAAGGAAATGAATCGTTGTTTCTTTGCCTTTTTGCCAGACTCGTTGTCACATAATCTGGGAGGCAGTTTGGAGGATGATGGTGACTCTGTAGTAGTCAACGGCGGCGCATTCTTCAAGTAAGCCAACCGATGTGGCGTTTTCAAGTTCGGAGCCGAGCACGTTAATAAACGGAGTCTGATATGTATGCAATCGCCAAGACAGTACATAGAACGGCGGTCGAATGAGTCAAACTGGAGCTAGACCTAAAATTAAAACAATGGCCGGAGATTGTCATTTCAGTGCCGCATGATGTTCGAAAGTAGGCCTCGTCGACTTCGTCGACTGACTAAATATGCACAGTCGGGCCTTGAAGGCTGCTTTGCAGACTAAAGCCTCAGCCGTCATCATTGACGTTGCCCGCCAACCCTCGCTGCTCTGCAATATTAAATCTTGTGGCAGCGATATTTTCGATGCAAAGGCGGGTTGGTTCGTGACTGATTGTGCCGCCGTACGCGGCCGAAGCAACTGGCAATAACTCGACAGTTTGACAGGTGTCATCGCTTTATCGCTCCGGATGACCGATCACGCGGTCCTCGTTTCATCTCGCAAACTCCTTTGCTCATTTTGCAAATGGCGGATTGGAATTTGGTGGAGAGAGAAATGCCACCAGACTCTCTTGCTACAAGGCACAAAAATGCAAAGCACCAATTCCAATTCCGCTCTCAAGACCTTTCGTTCGCCAACAATTTCGAATTGTCATTTTTACTTGCGACTCACAGTCGCGCGGTATCTTTTCTGGCCGGGGCAGGGCAGGAGCGATCGAGGGCGACAAGGCCAAAAAATGCCGAGTGCGCCTGTCACCAGAATGTTAAACGTGGAAACGTCATCGGTCCCACAGTACCTACCGAATCCACAGTACAGGCCCCACAATACCCCTGGACTATGGACACAAGCCCATAATAACTCATGATCACCGAAAGCCCGTGGTAACCCCATGACAATCCCCACGCAACAACGCCCACACCTGCTGCCTTGCCTCGACATCAACCTCGACCGCTTGCTGGCAGTTCGACGGCAGGATATCCAAGGCTTGGTGTGGAACTTTCCAGAATCAACACTTGGCTTGACCGACTTACTGCGATATGCTGGATGTCCAGTTCTGTGTAGTAAACAAGTCTCTACTTCCCGACCTTTGCGCTCAGGGTTCCAAAACTTCGACCCCTTGTTCGCAGTTGAAGGCTGGCAGTTGTACTTGAGTGAAAACCCCTGGCAATCATTCGGCACTGGCTGCAGTTGAGACTTGATGAGAGTTGCTTATTAAGATGATATCTCCGGAGGGCGCCGAGATAGCCATCACGGACTACTCCATTCGAGCATAATAGCTGACTATGAATGACGAGAAATTCTGGAATAAGACCATGGAGAAAATAGTATCCTTTGACTAACGACGACAAAGCAATCGCAGCGCAGTGTTATCTTCCTCTGTAGAGACTCGAGAGCCAAACCTTGGGACATCTTCTTGATGGGAGGATAGGCGCACGCAGCCAATCGGAAATCTGTGCTGCTAGTCGTATTCAAGGTGATGATGTTTGGTGTTGGCTGGATTCTATCACTCACAATTCCGTGATGACGTCGAACATGCGCTCGGATCAAGTTGCGCCAATGCTCCGGTTTCTCGTCAACGACTTATATGTATGTACCTATGACCGATGGGGCAGTGCTATGAGGCCTCGCTTGGGTCATTTAGCGCGCGGATGCCCCCATGCTGAAACGGAGTGGGTGAGGCCGGGCCTGCGACGGCTTAGGCCGGGTTGAGGGCCTTCCAGAGGAATGGCATGGAGAGTTGCTGCAACTGGCGGAAGACTGCACATTGGCTTGATAACGCAAAATGAAAGGCAAAAGGGCGATCCACACGATCAAGTTGCGAACAATTTACCCAGAGGGCGGAGGTGGAAGAACCGGTGAGCGTGGAGATTGTGAGTATATTGCCGCCCCTTTAATAGAAAGAAAGGCCGCTCCCGTTCATCCCAGGCGCGCGCGTCGCGCCATGGCATGGAGGCATTGACTTCGCTTAGGCGCGAACCCGCTGGAGAAGCCTCGTCTCATGTATGATGTAGCAGCATCGTTTGTTATCAGACAGAGAGGCGTATGAAATGGGTCAAGCCGGTGGTGCCCTAGTCTGTCGTATGTGCATACGGAGTAGAAGTCAAAGGTGCTTGCCCACATCTCCGCCGCCGATTTGAACTCGACACGAGGGCACAAGCGTAATGTATTTCTCCCTCTGCAAAAGTGCCGATAGCTGACTTTGTATAGGTACAGAGTACACAGTTGCACAAGAGGTCGCATCTTGATACGCAAACTTGCAAGCCCCATGGTTCTGGAAACACAAGGGTCTTTGCTCGCTCTAGGTATGCGGCGCCAACCACGGAGTGGGTCACACACGATATAAGCACGGGTGGGTGGTCTCTCTTGCGGATTCTCTGCGGAATCTTCTGCGGACTCTCGCCAGACTTCTCTTGCAGGTTCTCTTGCAGGCTCGACATCCCTGTACAGCCTATCGAGCATGAGGCGTGTCTGGGACCGTCTAAAAATGGAGGCCGAGGGTTCATGACCCTGTTGCCTTTGCACTCACTTGCCTCGATACAGCATCTAATAAGGAAGCTCGCTCGAGGCTGTCAAGGTCAAGTCGTCGCAATGAGCTTTGCCAAGTTTCCTTGGTTTGACTATACATACATACAATCGAGTATCGGCGGGAACGGCACTCGTGCTCTAATTTTACCGGGATCGGTACGATGTGAGGCCCCTGTGTCAGAACCCGAGCGTGGGCGGTGCCCTTGACTTGCACAATGGCCGATTTGGTTATGTATTTCGCCGGCTGCTTTGTAAGAGATACCTAGGGGACAGGACGCCTGGTACCTAAGACTGAGTTGAGTGGTTGTCTCAGGGTGCGATGTTCAAAAAGCCTCTACAGAGTACTCCGTACCTTCATGCAATTGGACTTGGTTACGAATGGTTCTACACATGGCTGCATGCGCGACATGCACGTCTCGTTCCAAGAAAGACATTGCAACTCGAAAAAGATGAAGAAATCTCCAAGGCAATAGCTCTGCATCTACCCGCATCAAAATAGTCATGCCAACGGACCACGCTAGGTGCTATTCTAGCATGAATGTCGATCCGAAATTGTTAGACAAAGCATTGTGCGATCTCTTTCTGCTCTCATTTCTTGGCGAACTAGCTTTGAGAGAAGCAAATCGCTACACCGAGTGTTGAACCGTGCAAAGAGTTGTCGGCAGATGGACTTGCCACTGATTTCGAAGTGCTTATTCATCTGGCGGAAGCATCTTCGGAATACCTACCCGCCAGTTGTCTTGGCTTTTCTTGATTTGGGGACCTTGAAGGTATGTTGGATCATCTCCAACTAGGAAACGCTCCTTCACGGAATCTTCATGCTCCCGGCGTGCTCCCTGCACCCCCCTCCCCCCCTCTCCCCGGCATTCCCCATAGCATGGATAGGCCGGTGTTGATGTCCACATTTCCTATTGCACCTCGGTTCTCTTGGAAAGAGCCCAATTCTAATCTCCAGGTCTTCTCCGGACTGCCACTTCCCTGACTCGGATTAGTTCGAAGAAGCTTTCCAGAGTGCCTGAAGGTGAGCCCGGGGTCGGCGGTCGCTGGCCTCGTTTGAGAGACACGATAGGATAACATCTTATACAGCACATATCAAACCACAGAGTTAGTGGTTTGGTGTCTTGGACCACGGGCGTCTTCATCGTCACTGTTGGCGACCAACGTCCACGTGCCAATTCTCTATTCATCCGCCCCCATCGCTACCGGCAATCATGGTCCCTGCTTCGGTGTCCGTTCCACTCATGTAACCGGGTGACACTACCGATCAGTACTGTACTCATCATATCCCAGCAGCCGATTTAGACTAAGCCTTGTCCTCTACACAACTGTAAGGCCGATTAATTACAATCACCCTCGGAAGCATCAACTCAGGGCCGCGTACTGCATGTCGCCCGGCCACAGCCTGGAGCTAGCCATCTTTATTACATCTTTATTCACGGCAATCAATCAACCGTTCTGCTCCATGGTAGTCAAATATCTTGACGATATTCATTGACAAATCTAGTCCCTCGAGATTCTATCTCCTCTCCCCCCCCCTTTCCCCCTTCTCCCACTCGACAGCTGTGAATAGCAGGTTCCATCCTCGAATAGTCACCTTTTTCTCCAAGTATGAGATGCAGTGATTATCAGATAACACACTGGGGCGCTTAACACTTATTTTTCATCGGCTCATCTGTATCCCATCGGTAATGAGAGATCATCTCCCGGATGAGCTAGAAGACGAAGATGGAGACGACAATGAAGGGGATTTGCAGTCGCATGGCCAAACCGTGGCAGAACGACTTGCGGCTTATCGCAAATTAAAACGGTTTCGGTAATTTTGGATATATGCTTCCATGATAAGCAGAGCGTTGATGCAACCGAATAGCTAACCTAATCCAGCCTTACGCATCAACAAACTCGATTCTTAATGAGCGAGTTCGCCAAGCAACCACATCCGGACGCAGCGCACAGGGAACGACTTTCACGCGAAATTCCGGGCCTAAGTCCGCGTCAAGTGCAAGTGTGGTTCCAAAATCGGTATGATAGCGTGACTTTTAGACACTTCAAACTCTCCAATACTTATGCAGACGACGTCTAGGAGAGCGAAGATGAAGCGACTCAGTGCGGATGACCGTGATAGAATGATTCGAATGCGGGCCGTTCCGGAGGATTTCGACAATGTGCAGGCACTCCATTCTCCCTATGGTGCCGTCCATGGCGTCGCCACAACCCTTCTCCCTTCCAACCTGGGAACCATGAGCAGTCCGTACGGTAATCAGGGCGCAGGTCCGCTGATGTTGGATATGAGACGGGCCGCAGGCGAGTCGTATTTGTCTCCCACTGGACTGACACAGTCGTTCGGCAATATTGAGCTGGGCCAGTCGGGGCCGACAAACGTACCGGACGTAGCATCTCCGGCCACTTCTTTGTATCAAGATCGATTCGCCGCCTCTGGTGCTTCACCAAACTGTCCTGTGGATGTTGGATATCGCAATTGTGGTCCTTATTGGCACGCTGGCAGCAGTGGCGGCAGCATAAACAACTCAGCGCAATCCAGCAAAACAGGCTTGAGGGAAGGCCAATCTATACACGACCGAAACTGGAATCCAACAAGCGTTCCAGAGGCATTACAAATGTCCCTCGGCATCTACCAAGGGAATCATTCAGGCATGACTTCTTCCGAAAGCCAAGTAGGGTTTCCCAACAATCAGTATGTACCGTCTGTGGCGACTGGATTCACGAGCATGGAGCCTCGCCCGTACTCAGGTCAGTAGGTGATTGGCTTTCCTTACCACATAACTCAAGCAAAGTTACGTTTAACCTTGCTGCTGGTCGACTCGTACCATTGTTACTGACGTAGCTGAGAACTAGACAATGCGTCACCGATGGGAAGGAGTTCAGGAACTATGATGGAGGAAGACTCAGCGGAAAGGACTCGCAATAGCCCACATGCGCTTGCGCCTGGCCCGTTGATGGTCGATTGCGGCGTCGAAGATCGGCATCGAACTACTAGACTGGGCTCCTTACATTCCCCTCCCCAGAATCGGGGCCACGCGTTGCCGCCTCTACGAACCAACATATCTTCATACCAGCCGAATTACTCCAGAGGACCAGGACCTCCGCCACTGAATATGTCTTTGGAACGGATGTACCCAACGACGGCTGAAAGAGTACCAGAATACCTGACTGCGCAAACAGGTGCTCCGAAATCCGCGCCCAGCGAGTACAGCTTTAACCGACCATGGGCGCCACCTGCGCCTAATCCGAACGCCAGCAACGGATCTCAGAAACATGGGTTTGGGCATGACCTCTACTGATTTACTTGACTTTCTCTCATCTTCTCGTTATTTTTTTTCTCGTATTCAGGAATGTCATTTTTTCTCCCTCCACTGCTCCTAAAGATGGGGACCGCGCGATCAAAATCCGCCCGAGGACAATATCTGGGAAAGGATACGAAGGGAAGGAAAACGGCTCAATGCGATGTAAACACCCGCGTTGAAATCTTAGAGTCAGCATGTTTTCGGTATCGGAGATGGGAAAATCCTGGCTCCTGACCTGGACCAGCTGTATCATTTCGACCCGAGAGAAGCAAGCAAAATAAACGCACGAATTACAGCAACAGATGACACAGACACTCTGCTGAAAAGAGGAGGACCTTTGGCGCATGGAAGTGTCAAAAGCACACACATAGATATGGCGAACAAAGGGATTTGGCATTGCACCGCAAACTCAACTTTTCGCGACTCGACTCACGGCCTTTATGTTATGTAGTTTCTCTTTTTCATCACTCCTCGTCACATGTGTATCTTCTCTCTTCTATATATATATATATATATTTTTCTATTTTTCATTTATTTCTCCCCTATCGTTTCCATTCTCTTGTTGATCATTTCCTATACATTGACTAATAACTACTATCACGTTGATCATCACTAGTACAATCCTTTAGACTGCACCAGACCAAGCGCTGGGTTAATCATTATCCTCACAAGAATCCGTGTCATCCTTGCAGTAACATGAACCCCAGAAATATAAAGCAGAAAGTTTTGCGCTTCTACTATCGCTTTGTTCGCACACTCCTTGAAGCGGCAAGCCTGGTATCGCGATTCCGGGTTATACAGGGATATCTATAATCTACAGCACAAACCAGTGGCCAGACGGCTGCACTCACTCTTTTGTGCAGCACCTAGCTCACTTTTGTGCGGTTAATTGGTACTTACCTGGGAACAAAGAGTGCGCCGTTTATGAGACCTGATAGTAGCAGGCGTGACGGTACCGCGAAGCGCTTGTCGCCTGCGTTGACCACATTCAGGTGGGTTACGGGTGTTTCCAGGGCTACATAGCTCCGCGATGCCGTTTTTGATGTCTGGAGACAGGTCAGACCAGTTCGAGGGACTCATGATGATAGAAGCAGAGATATGAGGGCTGAACGGCGTCTACGTTGATCGACAGCTCTGCGAGTGATGCTCCGGAGTCCTGACGCCATCGCCCGACGATGATGGGGTCATTTTCGCAGACGAAGCCGTCGTCAGTTGTGACATTGCCTGACTCTCCATCCTGTGCTCCTCGATGAAGAGGGTCTGCTTGTGATATGTAGTATGGCTTGACCGACTCTGACAAAAGGGCGCTGCTAAGGAGAATCCAGCCGGGCTCATCCGCGGCGTCAGTACCATTCCCTTCAGGCTTCACCGGAGGAGAAAGAAACGAAAGGGTTTATGAGCGACCAGGGTTAAGAGTAATTACACCTCAAGCAGCTGCACAAATGGCGCATTTGCAGTATCGTCTGCCTGAAATCAAGTCTTGGCCAGCCTTTTGAGGTTTACCTCGACCTGAAGGCGAAGAAAACGGAAACTGCAACAACGTCGTGTCGCAGCTACATCAGGCTGCATCATTCACAGTAAAATCAGTCACATAGCCATGCCGACTCGAGAGATAGTCACAGGAGGGCGTTGCTGAAGTAGTTCGTCCGTGGTCCGGGCGAAGCGTTGCGAAGGATTACCGTAGATGCCCAGGTCCGTGTATTGTACGAGTAACCAAATTTTACGGTCATACAGTTGAGATATATTGTTTAGTTTGTGTTGCCGATTCCAAGCCAGATGTAGCGTTTTCAAAAGACTCTGAATGGCCTGTATTGTGGCGTCCACAGTTAGCCAAGAGAGAATGATCAAAATCGAGACGAGACGATGTACATATGTATTCATAAAAAGCTCACGGAGCCCAGAGTGGAGACCGGCGAACAAGGGCAACCCGTCAAACTGGTCCCTTCATCACCGTGATCACGGAATATACACGGAAGTTCGGAACCCAACTTTTACGGAATTCCGGTCACCGGAGAGGAAGCGCATCATGAACTACCTTTTCAAGGCCCGCCCCGACACAAGTTGGGTCTCAGCAGGATCAGCCTCAACATTTCCGGACCTTGGCGAGGACGTCGGCAATCTCATAGAAGCCCGCCAATGCAATGCGCTTATGCGACCGGGCTGCAAGATCTTCCACGTCCCCAAGGATGATCCCTCGCTGGCAAAGGAAATCGTCATCTCGGCGACTGATCTCGAGTCGCCCAGCTCGGGGGACGAATTGCTGAACCAGGTGGTGGTGTTCCAGTACAGGGGCAAGTTCCACGCAGTTGACCATGTGAGTGTTGCTCTCTTTGCCAACGAACATAGCTACCTATGTACTGTAGCGCAACTGTGATATTGACTACTCCAGCGATGTCCCCATTCGGCCTACCCATTGTCGAACGGAATGCCCTTCGACATTGAAGATTTTGGCGTCAAGCTGAGCGCTGGCTTGACCTGCCCGAAGCACGGCTGGTCGTTTGACCTATTCACTGGCATGGCAGATACTGGGCGTTACAAATTACCTGTCTGGGAAGTGCAATTGCGTGACGCAGCCGGGTTGAACGTCGTCGATCCGTCAAGGGGTGATGGCCACGCCGAAGAGCGAACTGTTTGGATCCGACGCAAGCAGAGGATGGGCTGAGAAATGGGTGACGCACTGTCGAAGGCCATCAGCCATCGGAAATTCATGTCGCTGTCATGGCCCTCATGGCGGAAAGGCGTGGGTAGCTCGCGCCACAGTATTTCTTTTCGCTCATGGTGCGGTCGTCCATGTTCGATTTGAAAGACGACGTGCTGCTGCAGCGCCGAGAGATCCGTCGTGGATGCGGGCTCGATTGCATTCCGAATTACGGCCTCGTCACTACAGGCCTGCACCAAGTGGTAATTCGAATTGTTGAAAATGTTCAGGACAGACATGGCATGGCGATGAAGGTCAAGGCCACATTGCATGAGACGTGGCCTATTTGTTCATTGAGCGTGGCGACACGTTCTGAGTTATTAGCGAGGATTGTCGACGCCAGCTCAAAGACCAAGCATCCCGACCGTATGAAGATCTTGTCTTTGGCGTGTGAACACTGAGGAACTGATGCACTGTCCTTACTGCCTGTTCATTGAATGTGACAAGGGCCAATATTTGGGACCAGGAACTGAGGAATGTCAATTCAGAACGTGATGATCGACTGTGACTCTACAAGGAACTCTAGAGGCGTGTGAGGCCAGCGATGATATTCATACATGAAGCTCAAGTGTCCTCCTCACTGTCCCAGCTGCAAACCCCGGCTACCTGCCTGAATATCCCGAGTGTGCCGGCAAACGCTTAACAGGCAATCGCTGAGCCGGCAATCTCTGTGCCGGGAAACGATGTGCCCCCGGTTGGAATGTCTCAGGTGGGAGCGGCGATGTGCCTACACGTGCGACATCAACTCCGAATTCGACGGACAAGCTGCACTGACAGACGTCGAGGTTTCTTACTTTGACCCCTTCGACCTGGCCTCTCGCTCTGCCCGAACGACGTTGACGACGGAGGCCAACCTGTTCCAACAGTTTTGCATCAAAAAGGGTCAATACAGAAGCGTGCGCAGGACTGAGAAGACGGTAGATAGCTTCATAAATGGGAACCGCCTTTTCTGCAACTGATTGCCAAGTTACGCATGTTCTAGATGGCCCAGCTGGTGTGATTATTCTATGTAGTATGTACATATTCTACTGGGCGAATGCAAGCTCGAAAACAGACTAGAAACAGCTGCAGTTGAAGCACATGCTGCTAGCGAGGAGGTTGTAGTATCTATCACCAGCTGCCTCGAGACACCAGATTATGGCCGTTGCTGCGGCAAGAATGTACTCCGTAGGAGTAAAGGGCCTATCACAGGCTATCAGTCAAAGGCGGGCACAAAGGTATGAAACAGGAGCCCTTCCACAGAACAGCGAGGGTGGTCGCACAGGCTCTGGAACAGCCGGTGATTGCCAGTCATATTGATCAGCCTCACTTGTTCGGGGTGACAAGGTGCGTGACCTTAACATTACAATGAGCGTCACAGCCTACAGGAGAGGGGACATTGCGCGAGGCAATCACCTTTGCCTTATTTTACTAGGTAGTGTGTATGGAGTCTAGATGGAACGGAACACGAGTTAGTCCCGGACTAATTGCTGCAATTGCATCATGCGTCTAGATTACGACTGAGTGTCAGAGAATTGCCATTTCCTCCTGGGCCACGCGGTTGATGTCCATCGCGCTGGGCGACGTCACCGACTGCAGTCGTAGCCGGTAGGATTACCAGAGATAGGTTTCATCATTTACAATGTCATGAATGCATTTGTGTGTGAGAATGTGATGTACATGTGAACGTGAAATGTCGGGGCACCCGCGTCAGAAACATCGGGTGCATCATAGAACCCACATAAAGATTACGCAGGCGCTTGTTCAGATATGTACAACAGTACAATACGCCACGTAGCATCGTCGATCGCCACATCACCCTTCGAGACTACCATCGCGTTTCGACTGGTGCACATATTGTATTGAATCGTACGACAAGTAAGAGTAAGCTGGAGGTATTGATATGTCACTTGCATCAGGTCATCATCGCATCATGGCAGCCACGCGAGGGGCCCTCGTGATGATGGTTTTAGGCAAGGTTGAAAAGGTTGTTCTGGACCATGGCTCGAGCATCGCCAGTAGCGTCGGAAGTTTGAACAAAGTCACGAACTGGCGACTTCAAATGTATCGAGTTATGAGGTCGGTGGTGAAGAAAGAAAGAAAGAAAGAAGAAAGGAACAGAGTTTGGCGGTTCCACCCTTGCATGAAATAATCGGCCAGCGCGGAGCCTCATCACGTGACTATGCAACTTGTGGAACCTCACCCAAAGGACCGAAAGGACCAAAGGCACCCCCCATCCCATCCACCCCAATCCATCAACCAGGTCAGCCGCCGTAACCTTCAACCCTCCCTCCATCCATCCATCCATCCATCCATCCATCCATCCGCCCGACTCCTCACGCTCCTTTGTCCATCTCTCGCCCTAGATCGTCATCCAGCTCGAGAATCCGACAGGGAGAGTCTTTATAACTCGTCAAGGGGCCATGGCTGCTGCCCTTCCCACACCCGCGCAGAGCGTCAGTTCGCAGTTCGACATCACCATGTCCGACGATTCGCCTTTCAAGAGAAAGAGACTCTCCGATGATACAGGCGACCGGGACAAGAAGAAGGTGCACCTCGAGAAAAAGGTGTACACTAGAGAAGACTTGTATCGCGATGTTGGCGAGAAATACTTGCTCCTGCGAGACCCTCCTGGTGGCCAAAAGAGTAAGGCTCCCTTGACTGGCCCTTTCTCTTTTCTTGCGTTTTGTCGAAAAAAGATTATTCGCGCCCCCAGAATTCCTCATCCATGATTTCTCGACGGGACGCAGAAATGATTTTCATCAGTAGCTCGGAAAATGCGTGTATGCTATCGCATTATCCATAGGTCATGATTAACGCGTGAACCACGTTTTTTAGAGCAAGCTTCGCGATTACCTCGATTGACGGAAGACCTCTTTGAGGTCTTCGGCCTTGTCGATATCGCCGCCGAAGTCGCTCGTGAGAAACCAAATGGCGAGAAGAATGCGCTACGCAAGACGTACAAGGGCCAGATCAAGCGGCTGGGTGTCGCCGGTCACTTTGATGTGCAAAAGAAGAGAGAAAACGACCCGGCAGAGTTCCTGGCCATGGTTCGAACTCCTGATTTGGAATGGGATGTGCAACATGTCAAGGGCCGTAAAGTCTCGGATGGCCTGTCAGAATCGACATTGTCAAGCATTCGCCGTGCCACGAATCTGGCTCGAGGGCCTGTGCCCAAATCCGTCTGGGATGTCTCTGTCTTGGGAGATCTGTCGGCATATAGAGCAAACGCATTGCGAATGAATGCAGCCAAACCGTCAGAACCCAACACATCGTTGTCATTGACACCAGCAGCCGCCACGCCAAGCGCCATGGGCCGGTCAAAGCCTCGAGTTCCGCCGGGCCATGATCCAAACCGACCCCGAAGAAACATCAAGAAACGGTCCTATGGAGACAGCAGCTACGAGGGTTACGGCGAAGGCCTCCCCGATGAAGACGTGGACATGGATGCGGGCTACTCGATAGCCGAGGGTCAGGGCACTCTCAAAAGACGCAAGAAGGTAACTCGAAGTGGCTTCGTTGAGATCAAGTTAATTCTGCTGACGTAGATTATCGCTTCTCCAGAATACCGGAACCTCCACACCTAATCCTCTTGTGCAGCGGCCAAGCTACGGCCCCGGTATGGTGGGCGCCTGAGATCGACACCCTCTGATTTACTAGGGCCGGCGCGTGAGCAAGCACTTCTGATTTTACCTCTACCTAAATGGATGGGAAAAGGAAAACTCAAAATCAAGAAAAAAAACAGAAAAAAATATAAAAGCCAAAAAAAAGATGCTTGGACTTAGCGACATGCAAGCGATGTTTTAAACTTTGTACTACCACCAGCCTCACGATATATGTGCAGCTAGAGTCGGTCTCGCAATGGACCCTTCACCGACTGCGACACTGCCCAAAAGCCGCGCATCTACCACAATTTATATTTGCGAATGCTCAATCTACCGCCTCACGCCATATACGCAATGGAACAGCCAATACTATCCCCCTGACAGACACCAGCGGATATATTAATACCAACTCCGACATCCCGAACCATCACCTTACATACATATCCGCCTCTGTCAATTTGTTTCACCTCCGTTGCAAGGAGTTATACCAAGTGGAGCTCCTCTCACAACATCACCAACACACCTTTATACGACGACCACCACAATCACGTTACCGTTTAAATCACGATGCATGGAAAAGGGTGACGCGGAAAGAAGAAAATGCCAACAAAAAAAAGGAAATCCGGCTTAGGCCGCGACGGGACAATACAGATACGACGACATGAACGTCATCAGAGAGTTCTCGGCGAATACGAATGGAGTTTTTGTGTCTCTTGTTGTTGATGTTATTTGTGTCGCTCCGTTTCGGGGCGAATGTTATCATTAATCCTCATGGCACTTTTTGTGTTATTTGTTTTTTTGGAATTCCATCTTCAGATTGTGGACCAACCAGCAGCGTCTCTTTTTTTCCCCAGAGAGGACTTCGTTTCACGTAGGTACCTAGTTAGCTTTCTATATAGGGGACATCAAAAATAAATTGATGTTGAAAAAAAAATAAATGACGCCCACTGTTCAGGTATACTAAACTGCAAGGTGAAAGTTCATGTCCGAACGTCGAACTCGTGTATGCGATGCCCATGGGAAAGAGTGAGTGGGTAGTAAGCATATGTATGATAAAGTACCACGTCGGCCATTCCCGCACGACTCGCCGCCCGTTTCCTTCATATGTATCATCAAAGTGCAGAAGAAAGTCAAGGTGTAAGTATTAAAATTAAATTCCCTATGCCCTAGGTTGCTTCATGCCAGATATCAAACTCATATGTCCAATGCTTTTGCAAAGATCGTCAGCCCCCCCCCCCCCAAAAAAAAAATAAGTCCAAGTATCGCATCCCTTCAACCCTCAACGCCCTTGCAAAATTCAATTCATTCATTCATCCAATAACAATCATGCATGCCCAGGTTACCACAATCAATACATAGCACCGCTCCCATAATTCCCATTCTCAACAGACGGATACGCCCCGCCCGTCATTTCAGACCAACTCCAATCCAACGTAGCCGGCAATGCAAACAAATCCTGCGGAAGAAGAGGCTGCGTAAACGGTCGTGCTGTCAACGGTATAGGTGGTGGAGAGACACCCAGGGCTCCAAACGCATTCATGTCGTGCATGCCCCCCGTATTATCATTACTGTTACCATTTGTGTAGGACTCGAATTCTCCGTTCTGCATAGGCGGCGGCTGCTGCTGCTGCTGCTGCTGCTGCTGCTGCTGCCAGCTACACGACACCACAGAAGGAGACCGTCCGTTATGAGGCACAGCAGAGCCACCAGCAACATGCCCATACGAGGCATTCGAGGCTGGCGATAAATGCGCACTATTCGTCTCTCTCGATGTGGACGACACGGAGAAGTTGCGCAGACCACCACCCGCCCAGGGTGCATCTGCCGAGGGCGACAAAGAAGATGTATCCTTGATATTAAACGTAGGTCTGGTTGCCGTGGTTGCAGTGGCGGCTGCATCGACGGGTTTTCGCTTCCGGCGAGACGACTGCTGCTCCTTTTCGGCTCGCTCAATGACGACTTTGGAGATGCGGCAGAATTCGGAGCAGATGCCTAGCATGCGGTGCACGCCACCTTGTTCGGCTTCCTGGCCGAGCATGGATAGGAAGGTGACGACGAGGTCCATGAGGCGGGTGTCTGATTTGGCGCGGGGGTCGAGCGGGTTTTGGAGGATGTTGCCAAAGAGGGTCATGAGGGCTGAGACGGGGAAGTAGAGAATGAGCCTAGAGATGTGTGTTAGCGTTTTGTGAGACTTTGGCAGAAGGCTAGGGAGTAATGAAAAGTGAAGGTACAAGGGAAGAGGGTATATAATGCTTGGAAAACACAGAGGGAGGTGAGAGGGGAGGCCTTCTTTTCATATTTTCTTCCCTGTTCCCCATCTCCCCCTCCTCCCTTTTTTTTCCCTTGCAAGTGCGAACCAAGAAAAATGAAAAACTCAAATAATCAAACAGGGAACGCAAGATGGCAAAGAAAAATAAAAACCTACCACACACAAGCAAAGTCCCCCTGAGGCACATATTTCAACAGCGCAATCGACGCCCTCGCCGCAGCCGTACACAACTGTGCCGACGAAAACACCCTCGGATTCAACGGCTTTGAATTCAGCCCCTGAATCGCATAATTCGACAATCGGCTCGTCCACAACCCATGATGGATCGACATGCGATGAATCGTAGTCAAACAGTTATAATACGTGAAATGCAGCATGACAACATGCAGAATTAGTGGCGTATGTGAAGCCTTGATCTCGTGCTCGGGCCGAAAATCCACAGGGATGCTATCCTTCCAGTCTTCGAGTTGCTGATCTAGTTCGCTGATTGTGTTTAGGAGGTCCCCATCGGATTGCTTGGTGGCTTGGGTGGAGTAGAGTTTCTTGTAGACGCGAGATTCGATGACGGTGAATTCGCACATGACGCGGAAGAGGTTCATTTTTCCTTTGCCGTCGGCGAGGGGGATGTTACCGATGTTGTCGGCGGGATCGGCTTCGGGGAGTTCGACGTTCATGTCGTCGTCGTCTTGGGCGGCGGGGCGGCCGGAGCGGAGGCAGAGGTCTTTGTCGAGCATGTAGGCGATCCAGAAGACGCGACGGCGTTGTTCAATCTCGATGGGGTTTAGGTTGAAGCCGGTGCCGCGTCGGTGGAGGCCGATGCTGTGGCATAGGCGGATGGCGGCGGCGATCAAGAGGGATGCGGGCTGGGGGTTGGGTGTGCCTTGCATGAAGAGCGCCATGCCTAGGAGAGCTTGAACGCTGAGCAGATCGGTATTGCGCATGGTCAGTTCCGGAAACACGGCCATGGCGTTCTTGAGGTAATCCCAGGCTTTTTCGTCTTCTTCCTGCGGGACAAGATTGCTCATGACGCGCAGTCTGTGGGCAATGGCTATTGCGCAGTTTAGACTCGCCCACCATCCGGAGCCCAGATAGGGGTCCGGGGAGTACTGCCTCTCGACAAGGTGCATGAATGTCGGCTGATGGAAGAGCGGCAACATGCAGTTGAAGTTCTCAAAGTAGTCTTGAAGAAGAGACAGGGCTTCATGCTTCGGCGGTAGGGATCGAAACACTCGTCGTTGGAATAGGTCGCTAAACACTTCGGGTTTCCAGTTTGTCCACTTGTGGTCCTCGACGGATACCTCGGAGATCATGGTCGCAAACGAATCATCCCCCGTGCGGGAGTTGACCCACTGGATGCCCTTGGGCGAGAAGATGGAAAACCCGGACGAAGACCCAATGTATCGAGTCTCGCCGGCTTGGTTTGTCACGAGCGAGCACATCATTTCTGACAAAGCCTCGACTTGCTCTTCGTCGTCTTCATTATTGTCTTCGGCGGGCGTGGTTGACTTGCGCTTCTCGTCCCTTTCTCCGTCTCCATCTCTTTCCGTCTCTATCGCCCGTTCCTTGTTCTTTGTATGACTCGGAGACGCTGTGATACTGTGAGGCGTCGAGCCGGTAGCCTCCTGGGCTGGCGTGGCGTCAGAAGCTAGTGCAGGACTGTTGTTGGTGGCCGTCGAGCTGTGTAGAGACTGAGATCGAGATTTTTCCGTCAACTTCTTCTCCAACGCACCAAGATCAATGCTATTCTCGTCATCGCCCAGTAGACCTGGCCAGGGCAGATGTTAGCATCGTATTTCTTCCAGCACGAGGTAAGTAGGTACCAGTATACCTGATAGCCGGAGCAGGTGTTCCATGCGACCCAATCTGTTCTCTAAGCCTTCGATATACTTTGCACTATTCAGGAATATTAACACGCAAAGTATAACAAGGAGCGCACGCGCGGAACACGCCGAACTAAGATGATTTGCGTACCCTTTTGGAGGACTTCGTTTCTTCTCGACGTGCGTGAAGACACAGTCGGTTTTGTAATTGACGCAATGCGTGCATGAGGGGAGCTTGCCATCGCACTTAATCTTCTTTTTCCTGCACATATCACAAGCCTTGTGTGTAGGTGTTAGTATGCATGCTGCAATACTCCCAGACATGGGCGCAAGACGGGCGAACGAAACATATCAGGAAGAGTGTCTGCCACCGGAAGACTCACCTTTGCGATTCTTCTCCTCTTGGCTTCGAATGTGTCTTCCATGAGAAATTGCGTATCCGGGAACATGTGTGCGGCGAGATCAGGCGGCATTTGAGGAACATTTGGCAGACCGTCCCCATTGTATCCGCCAAAAACCTGGGGCGGTTGGTTCATGAGTGGCGGCGGTGCCATGTCGGGCATCTGGAAATCCGTGTAGTCCATAGCTGAAGAGGTGGGATAATTGTCTTGCTTGATAGATAGGGGCATAAAGGGAGCGTAGATGGCTACTGCTTGACTTTGTAACGATGAAGAAGCTAAGGCGTTCGAGTCGAGGCGTCGGGAGGTTGTCTGATATTTTATTTGAAAATGTCAGGAGGCTTATTGAGGCGCCTTCAGTTCGCGTGCGAGGCAGTCACGAGATGTACCCGCCAATGACAATGACCAAGCAGCTCCAAAAAATGCGGGCGCACGGCACGGGCCACAAGATTGTTGACAGTTGTAACCTGTAGGTAGATATTTTGAATTATCTTCTTCGCCAGAGCGCCCACAGGTCGCCGACTTGCGCGTCACTGATACTAGCAACGTACTCCGTCTTTTGTCGGGATTGCCAGCCAGAGAGGGAACTTGAATTACTGCTCACACAGCTTGCCACAGGAGGCAAGGAGGGCACGAAGTCGCTTTTTGTGACGTTTAGGCGCAGGCGTGACGTTTTGGGCATGAGAGAAGGTCGGTGACTCGGTCGAGGAGAACTTCGAGAGGGTGGCACGTCGTCGATAGGTCACTTCTGGCTGGCATGGGGGCCCCGCGAGTGACGACGAGTCTACAATCTAAGGTACCTGTGTACCTAGTGTATGTAAGCCAGTTGAGAGCCGAGGAGGTGTCTCCACTGCGACACGGAGACAGGTTCCAATCGCGTGGATAACTCGACCACTGAAATTCTCGAACCGCGAAGTCGTGTGAAGTTGACTGCGGCTGCGCCGTTGCCCGTTGGAGGCCCGCCCCCACATGAGCGCCTTGTAAATTTACCCCGCTTCGTCATTAGCGCTGGTTTGCCACCCAATCAAGTACCAGTCCTGTTTCGTCTTCTAACTACTTAAGGTACGGAGTTACAACGGAGTATTCGGACGTTTACCTAGACTGTACCACATGTACCCCACAAGCGCCTCAAACTCGCCGCCGGTTTCCTGCACGTCGCCCAGAAAGAGGGCTGTCACCTGTAGCCTGTGACTCGTGAGGACATTGGCGCCAAGTATCGACTGTACAACTACAACTTGGTTCTCATTTTGAGTTCTTGAAAAAAACGAAAGAGACGAAAAGGTTGGAGACGAGAGAGGATGTCTTACTTCGAGTGAGACGAAACGGAGAATGGATCAAGGGAAACTGTGAACTAGGTACATACAGAATGAACACAATATGTACATATAAGAGAAAGAAACAAGGTTGAAAAAAACACCAAGAGCGCCCAACGACTACGGGCCGTCATGGGAATACAATGTATATTGCGCAAGCACAACTATCTCTCCACAAAGACCCCCTATTACATACTTGTACTTGTTACACATCACCCATCTCCATCACATGTGGCCCTTCAACAAGTGAAAGTACAGCAGATGGAAACCGGAACAGTCGGACGCTACCTTTTAGTCGTGCGATAGCGCTTGCAATCACGCGTGTCGTTCGTACATACTTGAGCGGTCATCCAATTGCCTTGACTTCCTTTACCCAAGGAGTCTACCCGAACCTTGTGTATATACTTCTCGTTTTCGTGCTCTTAGGTTAGAACCTCACTGAATTTAGTCACTACTTTCTGTCCTTTTTGTTGAGGTCTCCTGCGGACTTGATCTTGTGTTCGTGTTGAGCAGTACAGTATCCGTATTGGATCTGGGTACTGTTCGATTCACCGTGTACCGTCTGTCCGTACTCAGCCAGGCGAAGTCGCGGCCCCCATCAAGTTCCCGCCCAGCCCATACCTAATCTGTTCATGCCGTCTGCCACACTCACTCCGTGGAAAGACCAATCGCAAGTCGAATTCTGTAAGCTACCGGCCGCCCAGCGACCGCAAGTGGGTATCGATACTGAGCAGTGACTTGATGTACATAGGTAGGTTAGGTAGATAGGTATATAGTAAGTACCTGTTATTACTCCTTGAGCGGCGAACCGCCACCCGCCCGCCACTTGGACTAAACGACCGGCACATGCATCCCATCCCATTCAATGACATTGTCGGCGCCCACAAATACAGAATGCAACCCCCAGAAGACAATTTACAGACGAGTTTTCTGCTCAGCGTATAGTCACTTTGGATCTTGCTTTGTCGACAACACTAAAAGACGACGTCGGAGGGCCCAGGGCGGGCGCATGTTCATATCAAAGCACGATACCACACATTTGAAGCACTGCAGTCTGTAACGTACAACAGAACAGGCACATACAGCTCTTCAGCTTTATCTTGACACTCCTCTTAGCACGTCGCTTTTTAAATCTCTCGGGAATAAAGTCCGAGTTTCAAAAAAGAAAAAAAAGACGCTAAATAATATCCCTCAAGTGTCCGCCAGGCGCGGGTTTCCCCCCGGCGCACGACACACACACATCCTCATCTCGGGGTAAATATAATATGTACATCGAAGTAAATTTTGGACAACCCACGGAAGAAAAGAAAGAAAAAGAAAAGAAAAGAGATTTGAAACAAGAGATATCAAATCGACAGGGCTATATGATAAGACCGAAAGCAACCCCACTGGTTAGCACAATACCTCCAGCTTCCAAAAATCCATTCCATGGATTTCTGAAGCTTGAGATGGATAAAAATTAGGAAAAACGAACCGCAACGCAAAATCAAGTCAAAGGGCTAAATTAAAGTCCCTCGTGGAACCGAGATCCAGATGCTCGCGGGCTACCACGAGAGGCCAACGTCCGTGAAGATAGATTCGTCGGCGTAATGGGCGGTCGAGGGTCAATGAAAGGGTTCTCGGTTACGGCGATTCTGGCAGGACCAGATCGAATGACCGGCAAACCGCTGACTGGGCGCATTGGGGCCCCGAGAGCCAGTTGTCCAGAACCTAGGGCCACAGGTTCAAAGGCCTGCGAACCCCGAAAGTAGTCCGAGTTACCACTGGCAGCACTGGCTCTGGGGTCGGAATAGCCATCTCCTCCACTCTGAAGTACTGATGGTAATTTCCGGCCAGATACGCGATAAAATCCTCGTTCGTCAGGTGCCGTGGGCGGAGGCGTAGGTGGGGGCCTCTTCCCCGTCAGAGCGGCCAGAGTGGCTGCCAAGGCTCCAGATGCTGCGGACCTTTCAGTCGTGGCGGTACCAGAGGCGCCACCAGCCGGTCCACCAAGGGTTTTGGCATCTCCAAGATAACGACCTGCGGCGGGTCCAGAATGCGAGTCGAGGAGAAACCTGGGGCCTTTTCGCTTCTTATGTCGAAGAAACATCATGAGGAGGAAACCAATGAGGGCTACGCCGGCAATACTGCCAACTACACCACCAATAACTTGCTTCTGTTGGGGTGTTAGGTTGACAGCACCACCTCCGTTGGACTTCGTACCTGCCGCGGGGCTGCTGGGCAGACTGCCGGGAACAGTCAAGGTGCCGTAGCCACCGTCCAGGTCTGTGGTAGTTGATTGCGCTGAAGACAAGAAAGATGATTCGCGACTTGTTGAGCCGGTAATGGTACTGGTTCTGATTGTGGTCGCGGTGCCGGTTGTGGTCGCAAACGAAGTCGCGGTGCCGGTTCCAGTCGCGTGTACAGTGGTGTGCGGCTGAGATGACGTCGTGGTAGAGTGAAGATCGTTTGTTGAGGAGAGTTCGGACGTGGGGAGTAAGACCGGACCGGAGTGCGAGGTCGATGTAGAGGTGGAGGAAAAGCTGCTGGTATCTGTGGGGGCCATAAACGAAGTAGAGTTGGAAGAAAAGATGGCTACAGCAATAGAGTCAGCACATAGAATCACATGACGAGGTCCAGAACGCTTGAGCAGCTTACATGCTGAGGAGTTGCGGATGTCGACCATGCTTGGGAGGGCGGATTTCGTAGTGTGCAAGAATGGTCCAACTGAGGTCACCTTGGCGTTAGCCGGTATGCGCATCGTGCTGCTACCAGCCGCAGATGAAGCGCGCAGGCTCCCGCCGGACGCGGACACGGGAGGAGCAGCACCGGGTGGCGTGCTGGCGGCCGTGCTGGCGGTCGTGGTCGTGGTCGTTGTTTGGGCGGTTCCGGGCTTGAGACCCGAAACAGCGGTATCTGGCGCAGCCGGCCTGGCATTCGTAGTCGTAGTCGTGATTTGGGCGGTTTCGGGCTTGAGACCCGAAACAGCGGTATCTGACGCGGCCGAACTGGCAGTCGTGGTCGTGGTCGTGGTCTGGGTGGTTCCGGGTTTAGATCCCGAAATAGCGGTACCTGACGTGGTCGTGGCCGTGGTCTGGATGGTTCCAGATTTAGATCCCGAAATGGCGGTACCAGACGTGGTCGCGGTCGTGGTCGTAGTCTGGGTGGTGCCGGGCTTGGATCCCGAAATAGCGGCATCAGGCGCGGCCGCACTGGTTGTCGTGGTTTCAGATATGGGTTGCAAACTAGCGGTATCAGACGAGCTTGCCATGGTGGTCGTGGTCGCGGTATTCGCGGTGTCGGTTTTGGTATCCAAATCGGGAGTATTAGGCGTAGCAGAGAGAGTCTGAGTTTTGAAAGGTGCTCCCCATGGATCGATAACGAGCGCAATGGTGTGAACGACATGGATGACGGGAATGGTTGGCGTGCCGCCTACGGCATTGACGACACCGTTCTCGAAGACATCGCTGGCATCATGGTTGGAAAGAGGGTCGCCGACGGAATCGATCTCGCCCTCGACACTGATTTTGTTGCCAGACGCAGGATCGTCGATCTCAAGTTTGCTGCGCTTGCGTTGGTCCTCGGGGTTGGGTGAGTCTTGTGAATGAAAGGGACTATGCCGCAGTCGGCGAGACAAAGAGTGTGAATGCGCGTGAGAATGAGAGTGGGAATGAGGCTGCGAATCGCTGGTCTGAAGGAGTGAAGACCGACGAAATTGTTTAGTCATGGTGGCAGCTGCTGTGCGAGGCCGTGAGGATGAACAAAGATTGGTGTTCCAACAGTGGGGCGGCGTGGTTGCCTCGTTGGCCGAATTGTCGCTGACGGCTGAACAAATGAATGTGTTTTGTGTGTTTTTGTTTGCTTCCCTGTTCAGATGTCGAGATATTTCAGCGTCGTCATTGTGCCGGTCAAATCAGTCGTGAATCGGCAACAGGACGATCAGGATTGGGGGAATGACGGGGCAAGAGATGGGACAGACGGCGTCGTCTCCCGAACAGAATTAGATGCTGCAGTTCCGACCACCAAAGTTGCAAAATGTTGGCCGCTTGTGTCGTCAGCCAACGGCTCGACCGTTGGTAGGTGGGTGGTGAACGTACACCGCAGATGGCTCCGACTGGATGAAAAAAGGAGTGACTGGGAGCAAAAGGCGAATGGGCGTATCGCCAAGAGTTCACGCGTCGAACTGCGTGGAGATGCCAACTGGAGATGAACGAACGGCAATGAGCATGGCGAGACCACGAAAAAGAGCAAGCCTGGGTCTGCAAACTGCGTAAGGGGGGGGGGCAAAACAAGAGCGAGAAGAGCGAGCAAAAACCGAAGCGGCAAGGGGATGCGACGCGGCAAGGGGATGTGACGGAAAAGGAGATGAAGCGCTTTGGATGGTTGATTCTCTGAGTAGGTACATATGTACAACCTAGAGGAGAGGAGCACGCTGCAGCTGCCAGCAGGTGCATGATTATCGATCAAGCCACTGGCTGTTGCGGTATGCAGTTGGCCCCGACAGCGCCCCCCCCGGGCCACTTGCAGCAATGCCAGGCCATGTCAATACATACCAACTTTGCACTGTCCCGAACTGACCCTTCGCACCTTCGCAGCTGTCTGGTGCCTGGCTTCATTTCGCTTGCAGTATGTACCTACCTCTGTAGGTGGGCCGAATGTGGGGTGCATGGCGCAGGTAGGTGCCTCTCATACTCCGTGGCGCACCGCGATTCGCACATGGGGCATGGTTATCCCTAATCTGAGCTGTACGGAGTAGGTAGTGTTCTAAAGCTGTAAGGAGTACTCCGTAAGATCAATGCCAATCAAAAAGCGGGACGCCGCTGAACTCAGCTAGCGCAGCTCTGTTGCCCACACACCCACCACTGGGCCACCAGTGACCGCTGACCAACACACATCGTTCTCTTCGGATAACGTCACGAAACTGCGATACATATTGCTTCACAATCGGAGTACCTGATTAATGACCGCAACACCAAGTTTGAAGGCACGAAACGATTGCTTGGTCGGGCTCCTGATTATCTCTGCATCTACGCACGGAATCACCACGTAGGGCGTGTGCAGCAACAACACATAGTCTACAGAGACACAATTTTGACCCGAAAACTTCCTTCTATGCCTAAGAATGATTGCCTATCAAACTTGCGGGCGTGCACTTGTATTTGAATAGAAGTATTCCGCTTTTGCTGCCCTGAAGATATCACGATTCACGATCCGAAATGGGCAGTCGATAAGCCGGGTACTACTTCGACGAACGCCCGTAGACGCAGAGCGTCTCCGAGCGCCATGATCACAACCAGTTTTGGCGTACGCTGCGGTGAGCTGTCCGTCAACCACGCGATAATTTCTCGAGGCAGTCCTGTCAAAGGCCATTATATTCCAGAGGTCCCATTGCCGTAGGAAGGCAAGAGGCTCGTCAAGAGTGGCAAACTCCACAAAGGGAGGCAGGCAAATCTTCGATTTGACCTCCGTCATACTCGTCAAGGGCTGCGCCGTGGGGAACAATGAGAGTGTTCGCGGGAAGCTCAGAACAGAGATTAAAACGTCATGATAAAAAATTTGAAGTGAGAGGGATCAATTTGATGAGAGTTCAGTTGTTACTGATGATATGACGGCAAGGTGATCCGGAGTAATGAGGTTGATTGAAAGAGTAAGAACTTCTGCTCGGTCAAGAGCGAGGTACGCGAGAGGGCGTGGGATAGTGGCAGTGACCGTATCAAAAACTCCCCTTCTACTCCGTACGAGTACGGAGTACATATACTCGCCCCGCTTCTACTGCAGCAAAAATCACTGCAGCACAGGGATGCCCCCTGCAGAGTGCAAACATACCTAGGTAGGTACCTAGGCACCTAAGGTAGCTGCAATTTGACATCTGAACAGCATCCAAGATGCGTCGTGACTCTTGAGGAGCCGAAGATAACGGCAAACTACGCACACCAGAATGCCAGACCCAGGAAACCAGCAGACGCGACGGGATACCTAGGACTCTGCCGTCGGCAACTGGAATGGAGGCGAACGAGTGCGCTCACATGGGATGATTAAACTTCTAGGTATGTACTCCGCACATACATAGCCATGCTAATAAGGGGCAGGCAGTGGGCACGCCATTTCCCTGTTCACTCCGTTCCGCCCCACTTGACCTTGTTGGTCCAATGTCTCGAACGACCTCCTCACGTTCGTTGGGTCGTGTGCATGATTGCTCACCAATCGTTCAAATTGCTCCAAGCTCGACCCTTGGCCTGTTACCTACTCGCCCTGGGCCAAGGCTCGACCAGCACAGCAGAAGAGAGGCAGAGGTTGAGAGAGTCACATCTCCATAACTTCAAATGAACAAGCAGAAAGCGATGATAAATTTATATCCAGGTGCTTCCGCTTAGTTTTTGTTCTTACTCTTTCGGAGTAAATACATATGTACGTATGCATGTACATATGTATGCTTTTTGCGCTCAACCACCCCAGCTACGGGGAAATTCTTCGCCTTTCCCATTCTGGCCTCTCAATTCGGCCCCGCTGTTCTATTCCTGGCATGCAAACCGTCGTTTAGACACGTGTTTAGTCGGGTTGCATCTTGGTTGTCAGACGTCAGTGTCTCTTCTTGGTTGGCATGCGATCCGGTGGGCCAGAAGGTTCTAGATGGTTACCAGAGTCTTGTGGGTCACTAGCCCCGTGCTGGGCCAACCAGACGTGCATTCACCCTTGACGGGATTGTCCGGCATCGCACGAGAGGCTTTGGCCATATAAGACTGTTCACCCTCTTGCTGAGTTTTAGGTAGGCAGGTTATGCGAGTTTGGTTATTCAGTTCTAGTTGTCAGGTCTTGTAGTAGTCCAAGGTAGGACTGCTGTCTTTTGAGTCTTTGTCGTCGATCATCGTCTTCGTGTGCAGTTAAAGGTCTCGTGAGGACCTTTGCTGCCTTTCGCATCCACCGTCTGTCCTTTGTTTTCTACACGTGCATACTCAGTACATATGTACTCTATACTGTATCGGGGGACAAAGCCAGGGCGCCGTCTTTGTACCTATCCGTGCACATATTTCAGTAGTTGCTCTTCACCGCCTTCTGTTCGTGGTCGGATACCCTCGCTGAGGGCAAAAGACGGATTGTGGAAGCGCCAGTGCCTCTCCAGTGCTTCCCGTCGTCCCAGCGCCTCGATGTAGCGGCCAATACCCCCCCGCGAGTGCTACAACTCGCTGCAACTGCGCTGCAACAGTGCTGTGTGGCGCTGCGTGTCAGGGGTTCTCTCCACTCATTCTATCAGACATCGGGATTCGTGTATAAGGATTGGGAGGTTATCACGAGAACTAATATGCTCTTGAAGGCGTTGATAGGATCGAAAGAGCACCCTTTTTACTGCTCCGAGTGTATCTCAGCACCAAATAATCGATACTGCGAGGCGAATGTCATCATTGGTATCTTCTTCTATCATGAATCGATGGAAATCAGGGAAATTTATCATTTAATTCCACAAAGGCTGAGACTGCATTTGGCTTTGGCTGTTGAACGAATTTGGTATGTAGTTTCCTCATTGGATCAATCAACTCGTTAAATATCCGTGATACTGACGATTGGCTTAGATAAAACCGATAGCCTGTGTTTCTTTGCGGCTCATTGTAGGTATGCGCATGTCCAGAGGAATATCATGACTTTTTGCTCCACTGATTGATGTCGCGAAGGCATGACAGAGGCGTTGATACGAATTCATTGACAGAGCTTAGTGAACGTGTCCTTTGGCATTCGAAAGAAGTCAACAAAGTGGCTGTTCGGCGCTTCAAGGAGTTGTTCGCAGAATTCTCGCGATGCGGTTGACGAAGAGCGAGATCCTCCAGTGCCTCCTATACATACCTATCTATTGATTGAATTGAGATGTACGGAGTACTCCGTAGGTAAAAATGAGTTTGTCGGTACCTTTTTCTGCCGACAAATTCAAGCCGCGAAACGTGCGTTTTCGTGACAGACTTATCCACTTTCTTCCTACTGTAGGCATCTACGCGGCCCCTGCTAGCGCAGTACATTGAAATAATGTATGTATCACGAACGGGCTTCAACGGACTTCTCGACACGATCCGTGCCATTTACTGAGGCGCGCTACCGCATCATCGCAGTAAATCGGCCATGGTGGATAGAAATTCTTGCTTGTGATTTGTTAGGTATGAGAGGCTTCGAGGGCACACTGCATGCCGCCTTTCCGTATTGGTAGTTAGTGTACATATAAGTGGATATATTTGACTTTAGCGTGGCCGTGACTCGCACCCTGATTCGTCAAGAAAGGAAATATCCATCGTGGTCGATTTTACTGAGATTGTACGGAGTACGGTAGTCATCTTTGGACCAAGACCATGGATCTATGCACGGAGTACTCCGTAGGCATGTAGCCTGAGGCCGCAGCCGTAATTCGAACGGATTGTGCACATACAATCAACACCGCCGACACCATCACGAATCACTTCGGTCCAGCGACAGACGCCGTCAAACGAGGCTGTCATCGTCATGAGTACGCGTCCTGGCCAGAAATAACTCTGGAACGGACCCAAGGTTGTAGACGCCCTCACATATTCGCTCTATTGGATTTTTCTGAATTTAACTGATTTATGTAGTCGCGGGTGCCATGTTGGACGTGGATAGGATCATCCACGTCCAGCTGAATGATCTGGCAGCTGGACCAAGCGCCAGATGAAGGACCTCGTAAAAAGTTAGCAGCAACAATTTGGCCTTTGGCCTTTGTGCGTGTCTCACGATAATGCTGCCGGATCCTCGACCCCCGCCGCTACCGCCGCGGCATGCCCCCGCCGGATCCTCGTCGAAAGCATCTGCCTCGTTTCCGTCGCCGTACTCTGCGCCTGAGAATGTTGTATTGTCCTCTACGGATCCGCGCACTTCCCCGACACAATCTCTTGTTCCCTCTATTGCCGAACAGGAAACAAGACGCAGGCTCCTCGTGGTTTATATCCATGGCTTCTACGGCAATGATCAATCGTTTGGATCGTTTCCCGCCCATGTTCACGCCCGTCTAAAAATCTTGCTGTCTAGCAGCCATGTCATACATTCAAAGATATACCCCAGGTACAAAACGTACAAGCCTATAGAGATCGCGCGCGATAAATTCAGTGCTTGGTTGGAGCCTCATGAGTCGCCCAGCACGGACGTCATCCTCGTGGGACACTCGATGGGCGGCCTGTTGGCGGCCGACGTCGTTCTGATGGTATGCATACTTGAATGCAAAAAGTACAGCCTGGGTCACGGATGAGTGACAAGACACAAAGCGAAGGAGCTGAGACGAGTTAGTCACTCGATGTTCACGGCTGATACAATCTCATTATAGTCAAACCGCGGTTCTTCCCACCCACAATGGTTGAAGCATAGAATTCTGGGAGTCATTGCCATGGACGCTCCGCTGCTGGGGTTGCACCCTGGAATCGTGATATCAGGTCTTGCAAGCTTGTTCCAGCCCTCGCCAAAAGTCGACGCCCAGCAACAATCACCGGAAGCATCTCCAGAACTGGAGTTCTTACATGCTGTTGATTCGCCGTCGTCGTCGATTAACTACCTGTCTTCTGTAAACTCTACATCGGGATCCATTTATACCGAGCCATCAACACCGAGCCAAAGTCTACGACAGCCAAATGACCCTTACTTTAACCCCCCATTCCACAACGATGCGCCGTTTAGGGAGCAGTCTTTTCTGAAGCGTTTGATAAACTTTCATGCCAAACATAAATCGGAAGGGTTGCTCATGGCGCTAGGCACTCATATCAAGTCGCATTTGGAATTTGGGAGCTGTCTGGCCGATTATCGTGGTCTGCATACACGTCATAACCGCCTTCGAGTGCTGGAAGATGTCGAGGAAATGAATCATTCGTCGAATGGCCGTCCAGCTGGCGTGCATACCAGGGTCCGATTTGTGAATTATTACACCCTATGTCCTGGCCGACTCAAGCTGCCAAGACCAGAACCGGCAAGACCCCAGGAGCTGGATGCGAACAGTCTCACCGCAAGGTGTGTTGCTCAAGGAGGTAGGGAATGCAGTCAGGACAGCGACGATAAAGCGAGAGGGAACTTTGTTGCCGTTAGCGCAAAAGCTGCACACGCCGATGCCGGTGTCAGTGACGAGAAAGCTTGCATCGCCGAGGTTCCCGCTGATATCGTCTCCTTGGCTATCGAATCGCATGACAACATAGACCTGCCCAATGTGGCCAGTACGGACGAAGGACAGGTAGACACAGACACAACTCCTCCAAGGCTCACAAATACGAAAAATGAGCAGCTTCCAGACCCCACACCGCTTTATTTGACTCCGATGGCGATTCAACTTCTGGAACCCCAGCCTCTTACGGATGACGATGAAAAGGGCTACCAGAGTTTACCCGCGACGCCCCCGACGCCCCCGACACCTGCAACCAAAAACCCCTCCCCGAACCTCGATTTACCCCCCATTTCCGAACCTCCCGACCCTCCTATTCTCCCTGACCCAAGCCAGTTTTCAGACAAGGACGCCAAAAGACAGGCCGAAAGGGAAGCGAAGCGCCTCCAGAAAGCATACGATCAGGCCATCAAGGACCGCAACAAGGCTGTTCAGGAACGCGAACGGCTCCTGCAGAAGAAATGCAAGAAGGCGCTCAGAGAGGCTGAAAAGAAGAGACAGAGCGAGCAGAAGGAGAAGTTACGTCGGGAAAAGGGGGAAAAGATACGTGTTGTCGCGCCTGTTGATGGGTCTAGTCATGGCGTATCCAAGGTAGGGGATGAGGCAAAGGAGACGGAGAAGGAGAAAGAGAGGGAAAAGGGGAGGGAAAAGGAGAAAAAGGAAACGAAAAAGGCGGAGGAGAGGGAGGAGAGGGAGGAGAGGGAGGAGAGGGAGGAGAGGGAGGAGAGGGAGGAGAGGGAGGAGAGGGAGAAGACGGAGGAGAGGGAGAAGATGGAGAAGACGGAGAAGACGGAAGAGGAGAAGACAAAGAAAAAGGAAGAGGTGAAGAAGGAGACGGAAAAGGAAAAGGAAAAGGGAAAGGAAAAGAAATTAAAAAGGTTTATTATCCTGCCCAGTGCCAGAAACGGGGTAAGAGACGAGACTTGGCTAGATGTATACATGGAGGACACGGATGAGGTGGGCGCTCATTGCGGGCTATTCGTCCCAGGGCCGCACTATGATAAACTGGTTGGGGATGTAGGCACGAGGGTTGCGGGATGGGTGGAAGATGATCTCTGCAAGAGGGCTGGTGCGAATCCATGACCAGTGATAGTGATGACTTGGGAATACAAATTTACTTTTTTCTTATATCCAGGATATTTGATTCTATTTTTATTTGACATCGCAACTGTCTTGGTATCAATGTTGCATTTTCAGGGCTATACTACACCCGACGACTCTCCTTTTGCCTCAATTCTTAACTCAGCCGGTCAGTGCAGGTCAAGCTCCCGTAGCCGCACTCGTACATCTCCCTCCAATCCACCGTCCTCATCCGTCTTCAGCCCCCGCATCACCGCCTCACCACCACCACCACCACAATCTACTGCAAAGGACGCACAGTCTAGAGCTAACGCCCCGAGACGTACCCATGCACCATCTTGGTCTGGCTTGCGGCGAGTGCAAATCAGTACAGTAAGTTGGCAAACCGAGCCGTCGTGCCCGTTCCAGTTCCGGCCCGAAACGAGGACGCCGAGTAAGTGCATGTCCAGGTTCGCTTGTGTACAAGACCCGTCGTGATCGTGGTTTGCTTCCGTACTCGGCTCATGGGAGTTGTGTGCAGCGGATGATTCTATTTCTGGTCCTACTTCCGGGACAGATCCCCCCGGCAAGACCCCGTGAACCATATTCAACACAAGACGTCCATCTGTATCCCCCAAAGTAGTAGCACCAGCAGCATCATCATCTTGTTCCTGCAGACAAAGCACCCGGCCCCCCTTTCCCGCAACACTTAACCCGAAACAGAACGTCTTGATGCGCAAAAAGGAGACCCCCTCCTCATGCGGCGTCTTCGCCATGGCGTCGCCGTCGGATTCCCACGGCAAGATCCCACTAGACGCGTCTTGGAAGCCGACGGAGATTTGCATGCCAGGCGGTGCAGAGACACCCCGGATGAGAGGGGAAGTATCGCCCACGAGGTTGAAAGAGAAGGAGAAGAGATTATGCTTGTCTGCTGAGATGATGGAGTCAATGTCGCTGCTAGTACTGCTGATTTTGTTGTTGTTGTTGTTGTTGTTGTTGTTGTTGTTGTTGTTGTTGTTGTTGTTGTTGTTGTTGTTGTTGTTGTTGTTGTTGTTGTTGTTGTTTTGACTTTCGAGGCGTAATGTCCACGCGAGCCACGTCCAAGATGGAAATGAAGTGGTACGCCTAGCATGGCAGTATAGTTCGTCAACTGGCGTCTCGAGTCCTGCCATTGGTGGCAGTACAGTGCTGCTTCTTGACATTGAGTCTCGTATCATCCATCCTAGACCCACGGCCAGACGATCCGTTTCACTCACCACGCCCGGCATCTCAAAATCATCCGAGTGAAACAGCGGCAATCCAAGAAAGTGCCGCATAGGAAAAGTATCCATGCGCTCGTAGCTTCGCAGCAAGCCTCTAAAAGCGTCAAGACGTTCCTCGGGATTCGCCAACTCGCGACACATGTAGGTCTTGATGAGGCGCGCCATCTGGCCGGATTCTTGCGGCCGAGCAGCAGTGTCCCCCGCGGGGAATACGCGGCCGAGCGTCCAGTCAGAGGCGAGCCGCAGCGGTAGCGAGATACTCTCGTAGCAGTGCAACGCGCGGCACTGGTAATACACCTGCGAGGCCGTGAATATGAGCCGGCGACGTGAAAGTAGGCCTTCTTGGAGAGTCCACGCGCGGGAAGCCCATTTTGTGGAGGCGACTTCGAGATCGGGCCGGATGAGCGATGTTGTATATAGAATGTTGTTCACGCGCAGCGACAGCTGAGGCTCTCGCGGGGTACTCAGGCCGGGAATGCCCGAGAGGATGGCATCCTCTGTGGCGACGACGAGCGTTAAGGAAGCTCGCGAGTAGATGTCGTCCATGACGTCAATTTGCTGCCGTCGGGCAGCGGGCGTGATTTGTAGGCAGAAACGGTCGATCCAGATGTACCGGGCTTCGATTGCTATGGTGAATGAAATGGCATCCGCGAACAGAGCAGGCATGGTGTCGGGAAGAATCCCGTCAGGGCCGAGGCGCAAGGCAGACAGATCAAACATGGAGGGTGCATCTGCATCTGCTTCTGCTTCGGCGGACGCATCGAGCCCGGTTTGTGCCCACGCGTAGCTCAGCGCGAGATACTCGGTCGCATCGTCGACGTTTACCTCGTGAGCAGCAACGACGCGCTTCTCGCTGCAGTCAATGAGCTGCAGCCCTGCAACGGGCGACTGCTGCATTGGCGGCGCCTCACATGCCTTGCCGGAATGGTGCTGCCGGCAGAAATTCAGCCAGCATTTAGGCAACTCAAGGTTCAGCAACGGCGGCACCCGTCTGCCTCGGATCGCGGATTGTTGCCCTTTCGGTGTCAGATATCCAGCGAGATCTTGGCCTCCTTCTTGGTCCTCTGCGCGTAACAAATATCCCCATGGCAGCGCCTTCCTCTGTGTCATGACCTCCATTATGACCGACCGAGCCAGCTCGTGCTTCTCGCCGATGCCGTCGAGGCGTTCAAAGGCATGTCGAATCCGCAGATAAGGGGTGAACCTGGACAGCCCGTCCGGGGGTACCAACCCGATCAAGGCCTTGAAAAAAACGCAAAAGGGACATCGGGCAGGCGGATCGCCATCATCATCGGCGGGCGGAGATGGGGGCATCAACAGCGGCGGGAATAGGACGTGCGATAGCCGGACCCAGGGTCGTGGCTGGCCGGGCTTCCATTCCAACAGGCTGGGAAAGTCGATGGCGGCGCATCTCGGACAGAACTTGGTCGGCGGTTTGCGCAACTGTTTGCTTGTCGCGCTTGCAGGGCGCGCAGAACATGTGTCTGCGATGTCTTGGGAATTCGAGCTGACGTTCGCGACGACGCAGCCACCGCCGTCGGTGATACTCTGGCTCAACTCGCAACGCCGCCTCGCCGAGCCAACGTCGCTGCTGCCGAATCGTCGAGACGGCAACTGATGGACTTCCGATACAGCCAGTAATTCTGGCCGGCGGCCATGCGCGCCGCTGTTTTGTTGTCTTCCCTCGGGATCGCTATCTCTCCCCTGGCCGGACCGCCGGCGGAACAAGATGCGCGACAGTGCCTTCATAGCCGAATTTTTGCCAAGTCTCGTCGTCGTCGTCGTCGTCTGCGGCGTCGGCAATCGGCGGTCGGCAGTCGTTCATCTAGCCAAAACGTCGCAGACATGGTGTCAAGAACATGGCCGTGGCCTCTCAAATCGTGTACGTCGTTCAAGCGGCCCCAATTACGGCATGGGATAGAGCGTAAAGAGAAGGATGAGAAAACGTATATGTAAAGAGATGAAGAGAAAGGGTGTCTCATCCTTCTCCATACATACCAAGGGAAGGAACTAGAAAGACGAACCGAGGGCAAGGACCGAGAGATTGAGCCGACGAGAAGAACGGGATTGGTGGCGACGTTGATCCTCGTGTCTACTCAGCCGAAGTCAGCCACAACTTCCCACGAGTGACCACTGACCACTGACAAGGCGACCAGGTCACGACTCACGAGTCACCAGTCCACGTTATCCACGTTATCCACGTTGTCCACGTCCCCACGGGTCGGGTGAGACAGCAGCTAGGAACGCCAGGAACGCCAGGAACGGGGTACGTGCACTTCTTGCTTCCATGTCGTGTTCCGCCGAACGCTAATGTCCTTTGAGCTGGGATTATTGGTCTCATCTTGGTTCGATCGCGGTGGCGTCGCCCGCGGGTTCGTTTCGGACGTCTCGGACCCAATTCATCCCATTTACGGAGTACGGACTACGGAGTTAGGTACCTGTTATGTAACCGTTCGACCGCATTTGACAGCCCCCCCTTTTAGTTGTCCAAATGCGGTGACTGCGTGGAAGAAGATCCGGTGGCTTTCAAGGGGCCCAACCGCGTCAAATTGCAAGAGTCGCACACGACTCACTGCATCAGTGCATACTGTACATATGTATAAGTATGTGACATGAGAATGATTTCCCGCTTAGTTATTCAAATCTCTATTTAAGATGTGCTTTTATGTGTTTCTTCATTTACGTCACACACGTCATGTTGGCCGATTCACATTCCCAAATACTTTTGTCACGCATAAGACAGCGTGTTGTCGTCATTTAGCCTGCCAGAAACTCCAAGATGCGCCTCCCCTCCCGATACACAGGGTCCACGAACGATAATCTAGAAGGTGGCACGGGTCAGTATACAATCTATGATGTAGGCGGGACTCGTGCACAGAATTGATCCAAGGCCTTACCTCGCCCTCAACTACGTCATCAGTGGTCTTGTGAGATTCCAAGTCCTTCATATAAATCTCCACGGAAGTCGTGGGGGCACCAAAATGCGTCTCGACATCGGCAGAGACTCTGTAGTCATACACAACTGTCTGTGCCACGGAACCGGCAACTCTAGCCGCCGATAGAGCATAGATGATTCTTGCCCCGGACAAAACTCTCAAATCAGACAGAACCTGGCATGAGAGTAGAGGCGTGTGGGCGCCAATGCGCTCAGCTGTATACACGAGACGAAGCTTCCCGGGCGTGGTTCCAACGCGAAGACGAGCTCCCGCCGCAAAGGCCGACAAAGCGTTTGAGGCTGCATGAACGCCGCGTTGGGTGAGTGTCTTTGTGGACAAAGCGTGAGAAAGCTTGGCTAGACCGCCACTCAGTTTGCGAATGGACTCTTCGTGTGAGCGTAGCAGTGTAGCTGGACTAGCGACGACAACGGTGGGAGAAACGCCTTGTGTGGCGAGAGCAAGATCGGCGGACTGACCAGCGACGGAGTTGAGTGCCACCGATGCATTGGAAAAGAGCGCTGCCAGCGTCAAAGTTAACGTGTGAATGTTGGAGAGAGGGTCAACCGGCAAGAACAGATCAGTCTGTGTTAGCCTCTCCCTGCTGGGAATCGCCACAAGCTGGCCAGAAACCGCTGACGCTAGATTAGCTTGGGAAAAGCGCACCATCTCTCCGATATTACTGGCCTTGTCCTGCCAGAACGTCACGATATCTTGAGGGACTTGGTCCTTGTCCACAGGCGGCAGCTCTGTGAGCGTACTGCCAGGAGTGTCATTGACGAGATCCTGCCAGGTGGTCACATTGACGCTTCCGCCCGTACCCTCGGGAACATCATTCCAATCCATGTGGCGGGATCCATCATCAACGACCCAGATGAGTTGACGGATGAGGGAATAGGCCTTTACCACGGAATCTAAGGGGAATGAGCCACTGGCGGTAACTACAGTATCGACGGCTGAACGACGAAGCATGTTGATAAGCTCTGGCTCGGCGACATTGAAGGGCAGAATGACTGTCGTCAGGTTGGGATAAAAAGAGCATGCGAAAAGGGTGATGAGCAGCTCAATAGAGTTGGGCAGATAGATGGCCACTTTGATGGAGCCTTGTTCCTCGAGATATCGGCCGATGATGTTAATTTGTCGATTTATATCGGCTTCTTCATGTCAGCAATCTTTCTTCCCCTCCACCTTTCACATCATTAAGGATCGCAGAACGTGTCCTAGTGTATGGTAGGGAAGAAGGAGGATGAACGGAGAAAGGGGATGTTCCCTACCGATCTTGTGCTCAATGACATTCTCAGAACCCAAAACAGTCAACAGTCGCCCCGTCGCCCCAGTATCTCCTCCAGTAGCGGCCTTTCTCCAGATGTCCCGCAGATCGCCGTCTCTGCCGCGTGAGAATTTGGGCACACCAGCATCCTTGATGTTCAACCCAGCGTTGAGAGGCATTCCATGCGGCGCAGACTGGGATCTATAAATGGCGCTTTCGCCTTCGTGCCGAACAGCCGATGGTATAGACTGTCGGGCGAGCAACAAGGGGTGGATGTCGGGCTCGGTCGCAGACATGATGCGATAGGTGATGATCAGAACGAGCGCGGTGGCCAGCGCCGTAGAGTAGGCGTTCCATTGGGAGAATAAGTCCGTGATGGACAAGTCGATCGTTTCGAGAAGGCCCATGGCTGCTGCTTGCCTAGCTTGCTGCTGCCGAGCAAGGAGGAGGACCAGCTTGAGGGGTTTTCTGTCGCAGTGCCAGCGCAGCCGAGCAGAATATCGAGTGTCCCCCGCGCAACGATATCTAGAAGCCGCCTTTGGTCGCGGGATAGATGGAGTAGATGATATTACAAGGCAGTCGTGTCTTGATGACTGGAAGCTTCGCCTTCTCTCCGCGTCTTATCGTCGCTGACAGACGGGAAGAAAGTGGAGTTGACCATCCGCAGCCCAATTGGACGAGGAGTACGGAGTACAGAGTTTAGGTAGGTACATAGGTAGGTAGATACCTTGTATGTACCCTACCTGCGGGAACTAAGAAGCCTCGCGAGATTGTGTACCTACAATGTACCGGACCCCGGTACCTATCTACGTACCCTACAAAACGCGGAGCTTTCTCAAAGAGTGGTCGCTTTTATGGTCATCAACATTGTTATTTAAAGTCTTGTAAGTTTGATTTTGGCAGAAGACAGGTAATACCCTATTTTTGAATCAATTGAAGTTCAATAGCCAGATCTTCGCGATGAACGCTTCTTCCGTTATTAATCGCGCTTTGTAACGCTGTGCAAACGAGGATGCAAACGACACCCATTCTCCTCGTTTCCAAACATGTCACCACAAGGCAGCGAGTGTGAACTGCCAAATGAGAGAGTGGCTCTGAGCCACTACATGGCGCCAGATTTCTTATCATTGGAGTTAAAAGAGCAAACACGCGTTCCTTGAGTTTTGCCCGACGGGCCCGTTACAACTTCGAGACTTGACAATAATCACATCAACAGATGAATCCAGTCGCAAAATGCGAAGTCAATTGCCAGAAGGACCTCCATGGCCTGGTGCTCGGACGTAAGTTTACAGTATGTGAGCTTATGTCACACGTGTAGGCACACCAGTCCCCACCTGAGACATGTCAACCGGGCGCTGTGCACCCACGGTGATCCGTGATGGTACAGCGCTTGCCGGTTCAGGCAGTACAGGCACACTTACCACACCGAGGCGTT
>SRPO01000078.1:0-82250 GCA_018360065.1 Claviceps pazoutovae
TGAGATCACATTCTTCGTCTGTCTGAAGACCCCTTTGACCTTTGTCCGGGCTTCCACCTTTTCCGGTCCTCCGACCTCTCATATTTTCTGCCGATTGGGGAAAACGTAGTACCTACCAGGTATGTAGGTATCGCGTCTGGACTCGGAGAGTTTGCTAAAAGCTGCCAGTTTTTGTGACTCAACACCAATTGGAATAAAGGTTATAGCCCTGGCCCCTTGAGCTTATTAGCGTACGAGTTGAGAACTTGAAAAGTTCAAAAAAGCGCAACCTTGAAATTACAACTTGCAACTTGATTCAAAGGGTCAAAAGCAATTGTATTGACATCAAACCTATGCGTGACATGAGTCGGGAAGACAAAGCGCTTAGAGCACTCGACATAGTCTGGCGGGCGATTCGATTTCATCACCCCCTTTACCTGTAACGCCCGCGCCAGTAGTCTGGTTCGAACTTCGGGTCGCAATCTGTGACCGTCACTGACGGTAAATTATAGTTACGGCCCTCAAGGACAACGCTCAGGCTTACATTGTCCTCCGGGGAAACCCCGACTCAGAGATAGGCGATTTTCGTGAATATGTTGAAGAATACCTACCGAGGTACATAACAGACTGGAAGATGATACGGCCAGACTCATTAACGAATGCCTCGAGGAGGCTGAGGAGCTGAGGCTAGTCCAAGTTGCTCTGGAGTCTGGACTGGCCAGTGGCCGCCGCATAGCCCTGAACTTGACCCCATCGAAAAACAAGTAATCTGGGTTCAAAGAGCGTATATGGCGAAGTCGAAGGCCTCTTGAAAATACCTCGAAGACATTGCGACTCATGTGTGGGAGGAAATATGGACTCACGCGTCCAAATCAGCCCGTCCTGTACCGAGTACTGTTTTCAAACAACGCTCTTTGAAATACGTTATTGTCTACCTGACTGTGTCGAAAGTTCGTTCTCGAAGATTATTGGCCAGCGACACAGTTAGGTGGTTGAAACTTGACACTGTCAGGTCCGCTAGAGGATCAGGTTGACTACGTTACATTATCTTACATATACCCTCGACTTGAATGTGCGGTTACCATTTCTACCTATGAAATCGAGAAGATAAAGAGTGCTCTGCTTCACACGCCTGGACTGTGGATCAACGTTTCAGTCCCGCTACTGACAAGAGGCATGAACCATTGATGGTCGTATAATGATGTATTTGCGGCGCTGGCACGACTGAAAAAAATGCGCGCCAAGTCCAGCATTCGGATTTGGCTCCGCGCGCGTACAATCTTTCTGCTTAAAAAATAGATCAACATTTCTGTATACATGTACATATTGCCGTGGTCAGGTTGGACTTGGCAGAGATGCCGAGGAATCCCGATTCTCATAGTTCTAGTCAGGAACTAGAAGCAGTTGGGGCTTTCAAGTTCCACGGCTTCTCATCAGCGGATCAGCCCCCCCGGTCTTGGACGACAAGGCCATGCCACGCTTCCTCGAGTGGCAGCCAATTGCATTTCGGGCCCATCAGAGACATTGTGACACGTCTGCAGACAAGTCACACGGTACACCAGCTTTAAGGAACCAGACGAACGATTCGTGCAAGCCTGGTGGGAGAACGTGGCCTTTGGCAGGGCTCACATCGTGGTCCTCGCGTCTCATTATGCTGTAGCCTTGCATGAAGGTGGTGTCGTTTGAGACAAGCCGCAAAAGAGAGCATCGTACACCCAGCCACCGCGTACCTACTTACCTACGGACAGCATGCAAACGTCGATACATGTTGTCGTTGTCCCACACAATCCCCCGGTTATAACAATATAAGTACATAGTTGCAGACTTCGTGGGTACGGAGTATGCAGTCGTAGACAATAGCTTCGCGAGTTGTTGGCCCGTGTTCCGCAGTTCAACTTCTTGCAGCATCATGAACAAGGGATGACGGGTCCGAAAGTTGAAACGGCGCCCATGTCAGATTGGGGCGGGAAAACCTTGAAAATCCGGGGCAGAAGAACCGGGGGGGGGTTCATCACGTGCAGAAGTTGGGCTTCAAGCCTTCATCGCGTGGTCCACACACTCGGCATGCCAATTCTGGAATCGGAGCCGTTGCCCATCGCTCACAAATGACTTCTTGTCCCCGGGCGGCTTGCATCGGCATTGTCTTGTCGTCATGAGGAGGCGACTCCGAGCAGGCCTGGGCTTGTACAATGCCAATGCCAATGAAGAGAGAGCGGCTAATATCTACAGCCCCATCCGCGATCGGCATGAGGGTTTTTTTTTTGGTACATAACTTTCGTTGCGTACGGTGTAGACACGATGCAGCGTGACGAAATCGTGGAGGGGGCTGAATACTGTCGATCTTGGCAAAGTGGAGGGGTGTCGTCTGGCGAATTCGACTTGTCACGCTCAAGCCGTGCTTTATTCCCATGCAATTAGCATCTTCGTCGCGACTGCCTTGGGAAAGCCACTAAATACCTAGGCAGAAGGCAACAAACAGGTGGCGTCGCAGCCATTGTTGCGAGTGGGATGCCCTCGCGTCATGAATCGCGCAGCAATCGATAGTACGATACTGATGTGCCGGTATCAAGTGGTCTGTACTACATACATACATACATACATAGGTACTTATGTAGGCACAGCCGCGTTGCCGCATTCGTCGCGTAGCACCGCATTCGACAGCTTGTTCGGCTTCGGCTTGTTGTGGTCAGAAGCAATTATGTAGTTGAGAGTCGAGAGTCGAGAGCAGGCAACTGAATTCAAATCCGCGGTCTTGGCGGTTAGGGCAAGGTTTTCCCCCGCCTCTTTGGTGAGATAAGGACCCTTACGAATCGTAACCTGTAGGAAAGGCTCCACAGGGCCCCTCGGCAAGGTTTTGTTTAGACGGGCAGATAACGAGCTAGATAAGATCATGAGATAGTCTGTGGGGAAGGAAATCAATGGTGGAAGCGCAGAAAGGATCATGCGATTGAGATGAGTAAAGACAAGAAAGAAACAAGGTAAAAAAAATAGGAGAGCCGAGTATCTTCAACTGGTATCGTACAGTGGCAGCCAAAGAAAATGGAAACAATAGGAGCAGGGAAGCAGCAAAGCAGCACCATGGACGTCAGTTCTGAGTCAACCTGCAGAATCTGCACCTGCAGCCTGCTGGAGCCGTCCTTATCGTCGCGTGCCCCGCGTTGAAGATAACGAAGTTGGACCCCTTCTGAGCTCCTCCGTCTTGGATGAACGCGGCGGAGTCGGGACGACGATCAATGATTCAATAATACTATTCAATACTCCGTACACAACCAAAGTTGCAGGTACTCTGTGGTCCGTACACATGTGTCTACGACTCAGAACTCTACATAGAACAACCAGGGGTATATGTACGTAATGTACTCCGTAGCAGCCGGGTGAGACGTGCCCTCGCAGCCGTGAAGCCAAGGACATTGGACAACGCCATGGAGGTACATAGGTACATAAACCAAGGTGGCTGAATGGCGTCTGGTCTCGTCGTGAGCGCCCCGCTCCGCCCGGCTCCAGGGTTCCCCAAGGACCCTGCTATGTCTAATAAATAGTATGTATAGATAGACGACCCCGCGAAGGCAAAGAAATGCATATCTCACCAGCACCACATTAATAGCTATTCCCCCGTTCCCAAAGACATATCCATTCTCCATTTCTTATAGCCCATCCTCTCCTCTCCTCTCATCTCATCCCATCTTGTGCCGACTGCTGCCCAGCTGTTCATCCAGAGACCCTTCCTTTGGGGCACCAATTGGCCTTTTCTCGAGTTTGCCAGCTCTGGCCACTCCACCCTTGGCTCTCGGTACCAGGCCGCCTCCGCTGGCAGCGCAACTCCAAGCAAGCACTGCCCAGTGCCATCAGAAACAAGAAAAATTGCCTCCACCTTCAGCGTGTTCCCCTGCTCTTGATTTGGCCAACAAATATCCTCAGATAGTTCCCGTCGAACTTGTTCACACGCCGAACTCGTAAAACAGATTCCGCCCCAAAAGAAAGTCCTACATAGCAGCCCTTGCCGGAGGAACCCCCATCATCATCATCATCATCATCATCATCATGGAGAAACACGACGGCCATGTCGACCGCGACTCAGAAAGCGGCAATGTCCCTGCCGAATCCACCGAGTACAACCTAGCAGAGCAGCACGACCAGCTGGCACGTGGCCTCAAGAGCCGACACATCCAGTTCCTCGCACTAGGCGGCGCAATCGGAACAGGCCTCTTCGTCGGCTCCGGAAACATCCTCTCGACTACGGGCCCTGCGCCCTTATTCATGGCCTATCTGTCCATGATGCTCGTTGTCTGGGTCGTCATGAACAGCTTAGCCGAGATGGTGACATACCTGCCCATGCGGGGCATCACGGTGCCGTACTTTGTGGACCGGTTCGTGGATCCGAGTCTGGGCTTTGCAGCGGGTTGGAATTATTGGTATGCGTATGCGATGTTGATTGGGGCCGAGGCCACGGCTGCGGGCATCATTATCGACTATTGGGGCGCGCATGTGAATATCGCGGTCTGGATTACCATTGTCCTGCTGGTGATTCTGTTGCTGAATATCATTGCTGTGAGCTTTTTTGGTGAAGCCGAGTTTTGGTTTGCCAGTATCAAGCTGATTACCATTATTGGGCTCATCATCTTGGGTCTCGTCATCTTCTTTGGGGGCGGTCCCAACCAGGACAAGGTCCTTGGGTTTCATTACTGGAACGATCCTGGCGCGTTTGTCGATTACAAGGTCGCGGGACCTACGGGTCGCTTTCTGGGGTACTGGAAGGCGTTTGTATCTGCTGGGTTCGCCTTCATCACGTCGCCTGAGCTCATTGCCATTGCCGCGGGCGAGACGATTGATCCCCGCAGGAATATTCCCAAGGCAGCTCGACGGTTTGTCTGGCGTCTGGCTGTGTTTTATGGGCTGGGCTCTCTTGTGATTGGTATCATGGTGCCTTCGAATGACCCGACGCTGCTGGGTGCGGCCAAGGAAGGAAAGTCGGATGCGAGCGCGTCGCCCTTTGTGATTGGCATTCAGAACGTGGGAATCCCTGTGCTGAACCACATTGTCAATGCGGCGATTCTGACATCTGCGTGGTCTGCGGGCAACTCGTTCCTCTACTCGGGTAGTCGAATCCTGTACTCCATGTCGCTGAACGGCCAAGCACCCAAGATCTTCCGCGCCACGAACCGCAACGGAGTGCCGTGGCTCGCTATTTTGGCTACGTGGGCGATTGGCCTGCTCGCCTATCTCAATGTGTCGAATTCGGGATCGACGGTCTTTACTTGGTTCAGCAACATCTCCACCATTTCGGGCTTCATCGCCTGGATCGTCGTTCTGATTACGTACCTGCGATTCCGACGCGCCATGGAGTTCAACAACCTCCTGGACTCTCTCCCGTATAGGACGCCGCTGCAGCCCTACGTGTCGTATGCGGCTCTTATCGTCATCAGCCTTCTCACCATCACGAATGGCTTCCACACGTTTATGCCCTTTAGTGCGCAGGACTTTGTGGCGGCCTATATCACGATTCCGATTTTCTTGATCTTGTACCTCGGGCATAAGCTGTGGTTCCGCACCGTGCTGTATATTCCCGTGGACAAGATTGATGCTGTGACGGGGAAGAAGGAGATGGATGAGCTGGAGGCGATGGAGCAGCCTCGAATTGCCAAGAACTGGCTTCAGAAGGTGTGGTTTTGGGTTGCATAGATGTAGAAAACGAGGATGATGAACGACTTGATGGACATGTTGGGAACATTAACGTATGGGTTTCAAAATGGGGGATTTTTCCAAGAGTTTTTGTATTTTCGTTGCGAATAGGCGTGCTGGCCTTACAGCCCGTTGATACCCTGAACTCTGTATAACAAGTTGATCTTGTCTCTTTTTGTAGAAATTTAGATGTTGTCTCTTCTTGGGATGAGCTTTTAGGATACGACTTGGTCTTCATATCGATTGCTCCGCAAGCTAAAACTTGTACATATGACGAGCTGAGCTTGTCTCTTTTCGCCAGTGATTTGTCTCTTTTTAGGAAAAGGCGATTCTTGTTTCTTCATTCCGATTGCTCTGCAAGCTTAAAACTTGTTGGTATATGACGAGCTGATCTTTTCCTTTCAGTCGGGACCTTGACTCTTTTTTGGATAAGGCGAATCTTGTCTCTTCTTGTCGACTGCCCTGCAAGCAGAATGTGATGGTAGCTGAAGCTGCCTTTGTTGACATGTCACACTGTACACAGCGGTCTCAAAGTTACCATAGACGAACTGAACTGAACTCGGCAGGGATCAACGTAAATATCGTGCTTACGGTTCACATCACTGTCATGGTCCCATGATTTCACCGTAGTTCCGCGTAAACAAAGAGTTGCCGCTACATGCTTGTCGCTCTTGGTGTGGAATTGAACGCTGGAAATGGAAATGGTGGAAATGGCCGCCAGTTGATTGATATGTATGTACTCAAACAGGGGGCGAGCGGTCAAGGAATGTTTCTCTCATGACAAGCGGGCTTCAGGTTTCACTGTCCATAGGTACGAATGCGAAGTGCAATCCTTGCAGGCGGAGACCTGATGCCGAGACCATCTGGTGTCAAAACAAACACGGCATGTGTATAAATGGTACCGCACGGAGTAAACACAGGATGACTTTGGCATGTATGAAATAGTGTGAGCGGTGCTCTGCCATCTCGGCGTTCGCTTGTGTGGTGGCGCCGACGCCGAATCTCAGCGACAGGGTGGACAATAAAGAAATTGCCCACCGTCACGAGGCTCATGGTTCCGAGTCACCATGAGACGGCATCGTGATTTGGGGTGCATACATGTCGTGCGAGGCCAGCCAAGAGAGAGTGCTGTCTCCCGGTGTACTGAAGTATGTAAGTGAAACAAACACGTACTTGCATTGGCGACATGTAAGCCCTCTCGTCGATGCCATCAGACTGGAACAACACACCTTGACCAAGCATGAAGAAAAAGAAAGTAGAGCGAATGAGACAAGAATGCAAAAGGGAAAATAAAGAAGTCTAAATCAACATGACGTAGGTCCATAGACAACGCACATGAGGCCCTCGTCCCATCCGGGATCCGGGGCCATGCCATTCAATTTTCACGAACCGAGATCGCGATTCACAACCCCTCGTCGCGCCGCCAACAAGCGCCGGCCAAAGCGGACGAGCAGCCGCGAAGCGAAAACGGGTGAAATGAATGGAATCATGCCACAGACAGACCAATACCCAAAGCAGCCAAGCGTCGGGGACAAAAAGTGACCCACTTCCAAGTGGCCGCCAGAGACGAGTGGAGTCGTCGCAAAGAAAGACGCCAATCAATGTAAGAGAAAACACTACTCCGTAATCACTGTGCGATTCTGAGATTGTCGCAATTTCACTTCTCAACACCCCAGTGACCAGCGGCGCCATCGCGCCAAGATGCTGACAACAAGTGCTGTGGGGGCGGGGCAATACGTAGAAAGGAATTCTGTCATTCCTAAAAGCACAGCCAATACTCCGTAACTAGGCACTCTTTAGAGGGAAACACGGAACTCCGTACACCTTGAAAGTTGACCCTGATTCCTGTGCTAGGCCGTTTTGTACTTTGGCGCATCGCATGACTCGATAGGAAAGGGGGAAGGGCATCGCGCAGAGCCTAGAGGAGATTGGGCGGATTTAGACTCACGACTCACGACTCACGAGCCGTGGGATTAACGCGTGGGATTAGGTACCTTATGCGCGTCATAATGAGCGATGCGACTTTACGGGCCGAGACGAGGGGTGATCGGCGGCATGCCAAGAGGGGGGGGGGGGGGGGGGGGTTGATGAATGATGAGACGAAGTTGTGCGGCAGATGAAAGACCGTTTCGTACAGAGTACATAGGTAGATATGTAACAGCATGCAACACGGGTGAGCGATTTCAACGGCGAGACTTGGAGACTTGGAAGAGATGAGAAAGTTCAAACTGAGACACACTGTAGCAAACGAGACGAGAATGTAGCGTTGAGAGACATAACAAGGCCTTTGCGTTACACACTCTGAATTCCGTTGAAGTCGTTCGTTGACGCCAAACAGACATAGCCGCGCGCAGACAGGGACTCATCAGGGATAAGCGCATCTGCCTGTGATGATTCTGGCGGCCGGCATCTTGCATCTCGTCGTAAAGATATCGGGCACTGCAAAAAAGCCAGCAGATAAATTAACGAAGCGCGTTGCTGGGATTCATACCGAGTGTGGACGGAGTACAAGGCACACAGATGTGTATACATATGTACCTACGGAGTACATGGTGAAAAAAAAAAAGTCGTCATGCGCCGTTGCCTATGCAAGGTACCCGCGCTCCAAAACTTTCAATGTCTGAGCCAAAGGCACGCGGATCTCGCCATCTGATTGGGCAGAGACGCTACATGAAAGACAGGGATGAGGCTGAAACGACCCCTGCGCAGGTCGCATTGTTGCTGCTTTTTCCATTGCGCCGCTCATTTTGCTTCTAAGTCAGTCCTAGTTGCCGTAGGTATTGTGCTTTCTGCGGCGCCATAATTAGTTGGTGCATTTTAGTTTATTAGGGCTCATTTGGCCTCGTCCTTTGGCGCGCGCGCGAAGAACTCGTTCTCATGTACTCCGTACTCCGTACATTCTACTAAATTTGGCCCGGCGCCCTACCCCTGGTACCAAACCCCCCCCCCCCCCCTTCCTTCTTCTTGAAGACTTCTTTGTTGTCTGCAGAGGAACATTTCCTCTTACCGCTTGCATTATCAAAGGCTTCGTTGGCAAAGTCTCAAACCACCCTCTTGCGTATTCTCAACTCCAGTCACTCTTTTTTTCTTTTAATATTTGCAACGGGTTCCATCATAAAAACCCACGAGAAACATATCCACATCGAATTTATTCATCACGATTTGAAAACTGAAAAGACATATACAAGATGCACGTCAAGGCTCTTCTTCTCGCCGTTGTTCCGGCACTGGTCCTCGCGGAGACTGCTTCAACTTCCGTTTCTGGTTCTGCGCCCAAGACGACGACCACGACTTGCACCGCGTCGGGGAAACTGACCAAGACGGTGACGCTGTCGCGAGCGCACCCTTCCAGCTCGTCGTCTATGGCGTACAACACCACGACCGTCATCACCAGCACCAGCACTAGCACCAGCATCAGCACGAGCAACACGACTACATATATGCCCACTGGTGGCATTACATCCACCTTTACAACCCCGGATGCGACCCCAGATGCTACCACGGAGCCGGCGCATGTTCCCACGAACAAGGGACCTGACAATGCCGCTGGAGCTCTCAATGCGGCCAATGTTGCCCTTTTCGGCCTCGTGGGCATGCTCGCTGCAGCGGCCATGTAAATCGTCACTGACTTGAATCCGACGGCCTCACAAGTATTTCTACACTCGCGACGATCCCCCGATTTTTTTTTTCTTTTTTTGGGCCGAAATTATCAACTTCTCGCATCCACGATATGCGGTTGGCGGGATCGCTTCTATACTTGTATACTTTGAACTACATTTCCTTTGTCGAAATCCAACCACCCTTTTCTTTCGCTTCTCAACTGCAGGCCCATTTTTGCCTGATTACTTCAGTTTCCAACTCCGAGACGATCTATGATCAATGACGAATTTACGACTGCGAGAAGCGGCGCTGCCATGGTTTGAGAATGGATGGTGCTTCTTGAAGCAAGCTAATCTAATCTACCTACGCCCTCGATGCTCATCCTTGAGAGTGTGGCATCTCTTCTCGCCTCGTCGTCTTTTTTTTTCCGGCTCTTCTTGGCTGCCTAGCTTTTCCGGACATGCGATCTGTGCGTGGAAAACTCTTACTCACCAGCCAACTTTGTCGACTTTTTCCTTCTTTTCACAATAGCTTGGGCACACGCGCGCGTCGATTGCGCTGCGCTGGAAAAAGGACATCACACCACGTTGAGATGCTGAATCGCCACTTATACAATCACATACACACTGGGTAGACACGCCACTTTTGGACCCCTTCGCCTTGATAGCCCTTTTTTTCATTTTTTTTTTCAAGCTTTACTTATATATCCATCTGTCGCCTGCTGATGCACGCGTCTATTCTTTTCAGGGCTATTGGGGGGGAGCAGGTGCTGTGTGTCTTTCGAGGTTTCCCTATTACAGGAGAAATATTGCCGAGGTGGCGGTTTCGTGGTGTGTGTCCTTGCTTTGCTGGATAAATACTTTTTTTTTTTGGCAACATTGCCCCTTTATATACATTACACTTTGGACAAGCGGTCTTCCATGGCCTCTTTGATACGACAGGCCTTGGGCAAGTAAGACACACGGATCTAGGAGCAGTAATACAACTCCTTGCTGACAAACTGTGTTCTCGTCAATCTAATTTTCCCTTCATCATGCGGTTCCGTTGGGCTATTGGCCATGTTTTCTTTTCGTTATGCAGTGATACCCCCCTTACAAGTAAACTACTTCAAAGACTTCATCCTCTCGGAAGACTTGGTACATGACGGACCTCATTCTACTTGACCGACATTCTTGTACATAGATAGATATGTATGTACTTGACAGACACGTAGCGACGAGAAGCCGTCCTGATTTCATCTCTTTGTTCTCAGTTGCCCATTTCACTACGCCTCTGTTGTTTCTCCCTTTGTTTCGTGAAACAATCGTGAAGTGGCCCTTGCTCATCAGAGAATGGTCCGCAACGCAGTATCAGAAACAATATACCAAAATTAGTCTGCTTTTTTTTTTGGACCATGCGTTTGCAGCCGCATTCGGAGTTCCGTCATCTAGAAGGTGTGATAAAGTTTTGTGGACGCTTGCCACCCCGTGAGGGGCGCGAGTGAATAGTCTCAAGCAGCTGGATTGAGCTGGGACAAGCTCGGTCCTGGCGGTGTGTCTCTTATGATCTGGCCCGGGCCAAGGGGCGACAACAAAGGACAAATACTGCACCCTCGTGGTCAACTGATATCCCCCATATGTATATAGAAAAACTTGAGTCTTGAGATTCCCATATTCTACACTAATGTCGTAATGTACAGTATACTTTGCGACGCCCAACGACTATGCTTTCTTGCCTTTCTTAACTTATGAAATCCAACATATGAAAAACCTCGTATTGAGTATGTACGTCGCCTAGAAAAAAACTCCTCTTCCTAGGCAAAAAGCCCTGCCTAGCTAGCCCGCCCTGAACATGTAGACGCCATAGCATGATGAGTTGCGCCATAGTCCTTGCTTCGTTTTGTAGTAGAAAACAAACCAGCTGACCAGTTGTTTCAGTTCCGTCCCCCGCAGGACGTGATAAGCGCAAGGTGTAAACACCTCATACTTTCCCCAAGCGTTATGCAATTGGTGTTGGGTGCAACCAACTGCGCTCTAGTGTCGATAGCGCACGAGATGTCAGCGCGCAACTCCCCTCCATGATAAAGTGAAAAAAAAATGAGGGGAAAAAAATGAACCAAATCAACTCCAGCCTCCCTCCATGTCCCGACTCCCCCACATCCAAACGCATCGTACGGTGTAGGTCTACCTCCTTATCCGTAAAAGCTCCATATAAGCCCTATCCCGATTCCCTAAGAAGCTCAATGCGACGCCGCAAAGAAAATATTCATCATCAAACACACAACCATGACAACCATCCCATAAACAGACAAAGCCAGCGCCAACCTCCTCACAAGCCCATGATCCAAACGCTCCAAATCCCACCTCCATTTCCTGCGCCACCGCCAGGGTCTTTGCATCCCCGCCACAGACTCCGCATCCTCCGTATCAGAGCCCGATGCTCCCGAGTCTTCCATATCGTCATCCTCCTTCATGAGGCGCTGATGATGAGGGCTCTCCGGGTCACTGATCTTGTAGTAGAAGAGCCCCGGGAGGATGAAGCTGATGGATGTTGAGCCCGTGCTGCCCACAAAGGCTAGGACACGGTCTAGGCTACTGACTGATAGGGCCGTGAAGTACGCCAGTGTGAGGATGAGGGTCGTGAGAAGGGCGAAGCGCGTCTCGGACATGGGTGCTGTGGTGGCTGCGTGGTCGCCCCCGCGTGGAGAGGACGCGTTCAGGGAGGAAGGTTCGTTGCGGCCGGTGAGGGATTGGGATCGGGAGGGGCGCCATCGGAGGACGGCGTCGAGGGATGCGCGGCAGGGATGGACTTGGAGGGGGATGGAGAAGAGGACGAGGATGACGATGGCGGCTTTGCCGATGGTGGAGGCGACGCCGGTGGGGTCTACAACGTGTGAGTACTTGACCTGACAGATGCAGGAACGGCCATATATAAAGAGGGGGAGAAGAACTGACACATCAAGATGATGTTTCCGACGATGTTGTTTCCAAAGGTTATGTACCCGGTGATGGCGACCAGGATATAGATACCAGCCGCTGATCCGATGCTGGCTGAGACTACTCGAACCATGGCTGGTGGAGAGTTGTCCTTGATCTCATTCACAATGGAGAACATCTAGTAGAAAGCCATGTTAGCAATGGGGACATGGCATGAATGAAGATGGACATGCACGTAGTAGTTTCAGGGCAGGGTTGGGGACCTGGGAAGTGTACGAACGTTCTGATGGCACGTATACGCAAACACCACAATTGGCAAAGCACTCAACGTGTCCACAGCGCCAGCCCATTTAATAACACGAATGTTCTCTGGCGCGGCGTGAGGATCAACCGCAAAATGATACACCACCAGCACAATCAAGTACCCTATCGACACCAGCGCCACCAGACTTGTGTACTTGAGCGACTCCAGCCGTCGCAGGAAGCTGAGCGGAATAACCAGCAGCATAAAGGCCGTGATCCAAAAGTGCCGGTCCACCAGGTAGGGAATCTGCTCCGCGTTGCTGTTGAATCCTAGCATGACGCCCGGCATGAGATCGCCAATGATGATCATGTAGGACACGCCGACGCCGAAGCACTTGACGGCGATGGCGGCGTCAAAGATGACCGAGGCCTGCGAGTAGGTTATTTGCGAGAGCGCGAAGAAGGACGCCGTGCCGCGGTCGAGGTAGCGGGCGCATCTGGATTGGAGGTAGAGGCCAAAGGCGGCCGTGAGGCCAGACCACATGACCAGCAGGACGCCGAGCATGATGCCCATGTGTGACAGGACGGATGGCATGGCGAGGGTTCCCGCGCCGACGACTTTGAAGCAGTTAGCTTCTGTTTTCTTCGCAATTATTTCAGGTAGGGACAGGAGATCGAACTTGTGTTGAGCAGGTTCACAATGCTGCTAATTGTCGAGGCTTTTCCTCCCTGGCCGCCATCTTTGCCGCCACGACGTCGTGATCTATTACCCAAAATTTAGTTGGAAAGATCAGCGCATTGTGTGCAGACAAATGAAGCGCGGCCTGGCAACGCAATCCGCGATACTTGGTGAGGTAGAGGGATTTCGTCGCACCTTGACATATCGCTGCGAGACGAGCCAGACGAACTGCCATTCGATATAGTCGCGTAATTGGTCATCTCAGACTCGGACTCCTACAAAATACTCCAGCTCCAGCTCCAGGCGCCGTGCGCCGTGCGCGTCGCGTTTACTCGACGGATCCGAGCGAGCAGTGTGCCCGAGGCGGAAGTGTCGGACTTCAAGACGACACCTTTCCCTCCACCCAACGACGGGTGCGGAGTCGTGGGCGGGAGGCAGTTCGCAATGGCGAGAATCAGTCGCGGAAAAGGCTGAGCCAGTCCAGCAGACGGCGACGGTGGCAGTGGCAGCGGACTGAGACGAGAACGGTATCGTGGGTGTTATCGGGAAGATGAAGGGAGCGGCCGACAAGCTCGTGATGGCCGTGGTGAGGCACTGAAGGACATGGCACCAAAAAGCGTTGTCGAGAAAGGATACCTGCAAGAGGTACCTGTTTCACCGTTCACGTCCCGTTGCAGCTGCAGCTGCAGCCAATCATGAGCCTAGGTAGTGTTGAGCTCCATGATGATCCATCATAGAGGGATGGGATGCGCCGATCTACCCGCACCACCCCATCATCAACCAACTGATCATTCGTCGACGTCGTTCGCGCGCATGCAAAGTACATATCCGATTCGCCCCTGGAAATTTTGCTCAATCTCGAAAACTCCCGTCGAGCATACATTCTCGAGAAAAAAGCCCCTCGATAGGAAACGATTCGTCAGGATGGACAACCCTCTGGATCAGACGACGCTGACTACCATCGCACTCCTGGAATCGCGACTCCTCCGCATCGAACACGTCCTCCACGGACACGCGGCATCGCATCCCGCCGGACAGGCAGAGTCTGCCATACAACGAATTCAGAACCTCGAGAAACGATTCTCAATGCTCATCTCTCGTATCCGCGTATACGGAGAGCTGCTGAAAATATGTAAGTCCGTGCTTGCATTGGGCTGCCCCGGCGGAACAACAGTTTTGTCTCGAAAGAAAGACCGCACGCTCCTTGTCCCCCCTTTAAATCAAGATGAAAACAGAAGAAGCAAAAAATGAAAATTGATGAAACCACTTTTGCTCACACCAGTAGACAAATCGACTCCCGATCTTTTCCACGCACCAGATGCCTCAGAACCGCCCTCCCAGCTGTCCGTCGACGCTATTCGATCCATTGTGCTAGCATCTGCACCTGCGATTCCCGCGACACTATCCTGTCTGACGGCCATACAAGATAGTCCTGTTCCCGACCCCGCGGAGAGCGCATCGCTGATTGGACTCACGGAGAGGATGAAGGCGATTGAGGCGACGCAATTAGCACAGGCGGCTGACATGGCCGAGCTGAGACAAAGAAGCGAGGCCGTCATGCTGACGTGGTATGAGCGCGGCGTGCTGGTCAACTCGCAGTCGCTGGCAGATCTGGAGGGCAAGGCACAGGACGTGGAGAGGACGATTCGGAGGCGGGAGGTGGCGCTTGAGGGGGAGAAGCGGATATAGTGAGTGCTGGGTTGGCCCTTTGTGCTATGTAGCCGAGGGGGAGATGTTTCGACCTTCTTAGCATGTTGAACAGGGATCATCAGGCGTTTTTCTGTTCATTTACATAGATTTATGATACCCTTGTGTTATTTCCAGTGTATTTCACGGAAGTAAACTTTTACGAATTCATCATTGAAACAGACAGTGGCGAGCAGTTACGAAAGCGGCACGGAAAACGCAGATAGGCCGTCACTCTGTCGCGGCTTTAACATCAAAGAGTTTGGTCAACGAGACACGATGGATGGTTCCAACCAATGTAGCGCAGCATACTTGCATAAAAATATATACTGTACATACATAATTATAGGCATACATACAGAGCACATGCACGGAGAACAGAAATAGGCTGCGACCGAAGTTCGTTTCAGGGCACAAGTCCGTCGGGGTGTTTCACGCAGCCGTCTTTGGACAAAGACGACGCGACTTGCGAGAGCCGAGCCAAGGAGCTCTTTGGTGCGAGGTACCTATGTACCCGGGCAGTACTGTGGCGGTTCACAGCGAGACCAAAAAGAAAAGGAAGATCAATTAAATATCAAGACAAATCTGACGAAATGGGGACAGAAAAGAGATTCATAGAACTCAAAAATAAAATAAAAAGAGAGAGAAAAGGGGTGGGGAAGGGAGTTACAGGGAGAATGTGCCTCTGCGCAAATACGATAGATATACAAGCCACAGAGGATTTTGTTGTGCCGTTTCTCGAAAGGTCGCCGAATATGCACTGATCAGCAGTTCCATTGTCGATGCCAGAGAATCGAGATGCATAAATAATAAAGCGGTTGAATCGAGAAACGGGTGACGCATGTTGAAACGTGCTTTGGGGTGGGCCGTGGTACTTTCATTCTTCTATGTGTACGGACTCCGGAGTACATTAGGTAGTCTATGCGCGATACAGAGTACGCATGCTTGCGTTCTCGTACCTATGGCAAGTTCGCGTATCTTGTATGTATGTGTGTACTGTAGGTATGCTTGCTATTCCTGCTATCCTTGCTGCCGTAAGCGTCTTAAGATGCCAAGTGAAAAGGGCATGCAGGCACATTCCGTCGCGAAAGTCGCGTTGGACAGCGTTTTAGTCGCAGGACGTACTCCGTACATATGTACATACTCCGTGCCTCGTGTGGCTTGAGCGTTGCCCCCAGCCATGAGCCGTTCACTTTTTTTGGATGATAAGGCAGGTCGGTTGATGTGGCTGGTGACTGTGGCCGTAGACCCCGCATAAGTGCCCCACTGGATCCACCGCGACAAAGTGCCTGGGGCGGCGGGGCCTGAGCTGGGAAGATTACCGCGACAAAGTGCCTGGGGCGGCGGGGCCTGAGCTGGGAAGATTCCAGGGGAAGGTCCAGGGGCCACATGGCGGCATGTCACGGCTTCTTGTGGCGGAGGTGCCGAGTTGTGCGTACGCTGGCCTCGGGGTTTCCCCATGATCCGCGTAGCTCCCCATGGTAACTCGTATCTGGCCTCCGTAGGGAAGAACATTCCTTAGTTACGTGTCTCGCCGTGCCCGCTGTGCGCTAGGTATCGTTGTGTGCTGTCGTTGGACCTTTGTCGTTGTGTGCTGTGAGTCTGTGACCTGTCCCTATCGTAGAAGACCATGAAGCACCGCCACTATTGCCCCACTTCCCGCTCGCTCGACATCCAGCCACCAACCAGCGCGTCCCAGAACTGCGCAGCCGCCCACGCCGCGTCCCGGAGCTGCCCCTCGCCCTGGCTAAGCTGGCCAGTGGCTGCTCGAGTGCTCCACGCACCGGGCAGCCCGTTTCGTCCCCTTCATCCTGTTTTTCCTCCCTTCTAACTTCTGCTTCCTTGTCCATCCTGCCCTCCCCTCCTTCTGTGTCATCGTGCTTCGCCAGGTTCATCATCTTGCATCCGACAAACCCTTCACTTCATCCCGCATCGTCTTCTCCCGTTGCTCTGTCTCTGTCGCTCATTCAATCTCAACCGCTTTCTTCTTTCTTTCCGTCCTTCTTGGCGCTCATAACTCTATTCTCCTTCATCTGCGGCTGCGCCGGATTTTGATCCCTCGTTAGGCCACCTTTTCCTTCGAGGAGAACACCCTCTCTCCCTTTTATTCGCGCGTGCGCATCACGGATCTGATTGAAACCGCCCTCGTCTCCTCTCCTTGCATCGTCATCGCCACCGATCCGATCCGATCACCACACTGCCGCACATTGTCACATTGTCACATTGTCCGCTATCTCGACGCGATTTCCGTCTTCGTCCCTGATTCCTGTGTACTTGGCCAACTCAACCACAGTACCCGTTGTCACAGTCAGATCTGCTCCTCTATTCCTTATGCCAGGGCACGGTTCGCGGTATTCTCCGTCACTTGTGAAAATGGAACACTCGCGGGCGTATGGCGTCGGCGCTGGTAGGAAGCAGCGTATCTCACTCAGTAATATCCTCGGCGATCCCTTCGCCCTGGCCACCTTGTCCATTGCCTTTGTGAGTTGATCTGTTTGTCGCGCGGTTCGCTGGGCCAATTCTCTCTCAACGTACAAATGCTAACCTCCGCGTCAGCTCGCCTGGTCCATCACGTTCATAGCCTGCATCATTGCGCAGATCCAAACCAACAGCATATCGATTGATCAGAACCCCGACAAGCAATTTCCCTCATTCGCCTGGTGGGCTGTCGTCTATAGTTTATTCCTCATTCTAGGCATTTTTGTCGTCGTTGCCAGCGATTCCATCCACACCTATCATGTCGCGGTGACGGGCTATCTTGCCGGCGGCATGGTTTTGGTCACGTCTGGTGTCAACTCGCTCGTGTATGCCAAGAGCGGAGCCCGAGAGGCTGCCGCCGCCGGCTTCATCCTCCTCTCTATGGTCATCATTGTATGGATCTTTTACTTTGGGTCGACGCCCTCTTCAACGCCTCGGGCCTTTCTGGATTCCTTCGCTCTCACCAAGGGCTCAAACGTCGCCCAGAGCCAGCACATGAACGGCTATGGTGGCACCGGCCGCCCCGAGACCTCCAACTCGGTCCAGCCCCCCCAGATGTACACGTCTGCCCAGCTGAGCGGGTTTGAAAACCCCTCGCCTGTTCCCGGGACCTCACAAGCGCCGCCCGCGCCAGCAATGCCGATGCCATCCTACGGCGGAGCCTCTTTGCCAACAGCCACGAAAGGTCCAGGCAACGACGAGGAGGTCCTGCCTCCCACCGAGTACCCCTACCAAGCCAAGGCTATCTACAGCTACGAGGCCAATCCCTCAGACGCCAACGAAATTTCTTTCAACAAGCACGAAATTCTCGACGTGTCCGACGTCAGCGGACGATGGTGGCAAGCACGGAGGCGGGGCACCGGCGAGACTGGCATCGCACCAAGCAACTACCTCATTCTATTATGAGCTCACGACGAAATGAAACATGCGCGCAAGCAGACGCTTCTCAGTGGCTTCAGTGGCTTTACCAGCAGAGGACGCACCAGGACAAACAAGAGGAGGCAAGGGGTAGCCAGGTTGGCAGGGCTCAGCAAGAGTTGGCAAGGATGCTCAAGGTTGGCGCTGGCGATGCGTGGCAAGGGCTGCAACTAGGACGACAGTGCATCTTTGTCGGACGTCGCTTCTGCACCTCTGGGCCGCCTTGCGTGGCGGCGACAATGGCATGGGAGCAGCAGAAATAGCGCCAAAATGGCGCATATATCAGCAAGGGGCTTTGTGTAGCCGCTCAGCTACGCCGTATATAAGGGCAGACTGTGCTACGATACCATTTACGTTTTCCACATTCTGATCTCTTTCCCGCCTACCTGTCCGCCCGCCCGCTTCTCGCCTGATTCCTGCCCGCCTACCTGCCTGTTTTGTCTGTCTCATCGACAACGGTTTCTGTTGGTGACTTACACCATTTTTCTTGTGTTCTTTTTTTCTTACTTTCCCATTTTGCAGGAAATAAATTCGGGTCATTGGGTCAATGTATTGGATGGATTGGAGTACCTTTTTATTAGCATGGGCAGGACATATTTCAAACTGCTTCTTCTTCTGTTCATCTTTTTCTGTCTGCTTCATCTTCTTCTTCTTCGCCATGTGAGCCTTTCTTTTTAGACGTGTGCCTTTCTTTCTCGGTTTGACGCGTATGGTTCTGAGTTCTTGTTTAACTTTATGTGGGGACTTGTAGGGAGGGGCTTGTTGAACCGAGAACGTTATGGCTTGTGTGATTTGAGGTTTGGACTCGGACTTGAACGCCTTGAAGGGGGTGGTATATACATGAATTCATTCGATTTGATGGACTTTGGCTGGTTGGTTGGTTGGTTGGTGGGGGCTGCTAAGTGTTTGGGAAGTTGAATGATGTGATTGCCCATGTGATGCGTCATGAGTAGATGGTGGAAGAGTTTAAGAGAATGGGGAGTCAGGGATGTGAAGTCGTGAACCGTGAACCGCGAACTGTGGATTCTGAACGGCTGCTGTAATTACAGGATGTACATACTCCGCTAGCCAGCTATCGTCGTAGCTATCGTCGTAGCTGTGAGATACATAAAGGCCTTCTCTCATTCCTCGTGTCCTCAACTTCTATTCTCTGTGCATTCCTCCAAGTTCCTTTCTTGAAGTCCAACTCCTCGTCCTGCTCTTCTTGCGAGAGATGCGAACAAAAGCGTGCAGTCTCAAGGGAGTTTTTAGTGCTGTGCGCTCGGCTCTGATGTGAATACCTATCGTATTTGTGGCGTGCCGCCCGGCGCCCAGTTTCGATAGGACCCATGAAAATGGTTGCACGCTCGCCCATGTGGTGTATTGTTGATGTCCTTCAGGAATCAGTCAGCTCATGTCGCTCGCAGCCCCGTCACGATCCCCAGCCTTGCTTGACTCTACTCGGAGAAATGGCTCCCACCGCATCGTGTCAGCCATATAGGCCCATGTGAATCCGCGCCGTGAATCATTGAACGGGCCATAGCAGTACGTCGAGACGAGCCAGTACACTCACTCCTGCAGTCCAGCAGCAATGAGTGTGTCTCAGCACCGAAGCACAGCGCTGAAAATCAAGCATCAATAACCAACATCCCATGATCCCAGCCTCATGGAAAGATCCGCCACCAAAGTCATCTCTCAATGGCCACCATCAGAAGCCAAGTCCTGCTGAAGACTCTGAAGCGTGCATCCCATCTCCAGCCTCGCCCCTCCCCCACGTCATCTTAGAAAATCGCCACGTACGCGCAACCCCCCCCCCCCCCCCCCCCCCAAACCACCAAACCTACCCATCAAGCCGCCTCCTCAACTCCCTCTCCTTCTGCAAAACCTCCAACTCCAACCTCTCCAGCCCATACCGCAGCGCCTCTTTCCGCTGCCTCACAATCCGCGCCCTCAGTTTATCCTCCCCAGCCAATCTACGACCTCTCACCGACGAAACGGATGCCTTCCCCGCTTCATCAGGCCTTGCAAGCCGGCCCTGCTGGAGCTCCGCCCGGGCTTTTAGCGTTTCTATGCGCCGGGCTTGTCTCGCCACTTGGGCATCCGCTCGAGAGAGGAGCAAAGCGATGTATGGACCGATTTCGTCGCGGAGGGAGGCTTCTGCTGCGGCGAGGGTTGTTTGCGGGATGAGCTCGTAGTGCTATTGGATGGGAAACGAGGTTGAAAGAAAGACAGACAGTGGGGGGGAGGGGCTTGTTAGCTCATTTTCGATATATGATTATGGGTTATCTTTAGGGTGTTTCCAGATAAGAGACATACGCGGACGGTTTTCAAGACTTTGATTAGGCGGGGGAAGTCGGTGATGCCGTGGTCGAGGGTGTGGACTGCTGATTCTAGGAAATTGAGGGAGCTGCTGAGGGAGGATACGCAGCTGGCGTAGGAGGGGGTGCCAGAGGTGGCCATTATGGCTAGAGGGCGCAAGATGGCTGCAATTTATGCGGGATCGGAGTCGTGGGAAAGCGTGTTTCGCTGGATACTATCGTGGGAACTGAGGGCCCGGCTAACTGGACTTGCGGGTTGAGCGTTGAGTTGAAGCGTGACTCGTGAGACGAGAAGAGCGGAGAATGTGCTAGCCTCGTGCGCTGAAAGTTTGTTCTCAGGGGACTGTGAACTGGCAACAGGATCGTGTGAGGGCACAATGGGAGCGGAAAAGTGCGGGTGCTGTGGTTGCTATGGTGGTGATATTGAGTCGCAAGCTGTTCTGGTGGTTGGTGGTGGTTCAAACAACGCGTAGAAGTGTGGCTGGAATCGGCGCGTCTAGTGCGGCTAAAGCCGGTTAGCCGGTGAATATCCACTTTGAAAGTGGTCCACTGGTCTGGACCACTTGGTGCAGCGTGCTACGATCTTCGGATGTCTGTTGCTACCTACCTCTTCAACCTCTTGTCATAACATCTGGGAGCCTTGTCGCTGGAGTAAATCCCCAGTGTCTTGTGAGTCGTCATCGTAAAAAATGAGCCGCATTCTGTGACAAGCCGTCAGCGCTACGCCTCGCACGTTTACCCAAAACTCAACGAATCTTGCAGTGTCCCCTTGCTTGACGAGGCTCTCGCAACCATGAGAGTAACACCGTTCTATACCCCCTACATACAATGTGACAGAAGTGAGAACTGCACCACTTAAACTGTAGCTTTCGTGAGAAGCAATGGTGGTGGAATTCTGTAGGAGTTCGTCGAAGAATATAGCATTGGAGGTCCTGATTCTTGAAGCTCGCTTCAGGTCACTGACAGGGGCGTCGCAGCGTGATGACTCTATGAGGGGTACATTATACATATAGGCCCTACTGCATAATTGGCGCAATGCTAGAAGTATATGTACCAGCAGTTTCCAAGTGACAAAATGCTACATTCATCATGAGAACCACTTCGACTGGAATCGGGGCGACCCGGCTCACCTAGAGGCTGGGATTTACCTTTTCCGTGATCGAGGTTGCCCAACATTATGATTCTGATAAACTTCATGAGAGAACATAGTTTTATTGCATAATTTGGCTCATGGCAGAGAAGCCAGCGATTACTTGATTTACCAAGAGCGGCATTGTAGCCTGTAGGTATCGCAACGTTTGACCGGGATTGTGGCTTCCTGCCATTTACGTTAAACTCGCCCAAGACCGACACCTTCCGAAGTCTCGAGCTCCGCGAACGAGTTTGCCCAACCTTGAGTCAGAGTCAGAAGATCCTTCATCTAGCGAGAGGTCAGCATCGTCCCGACCGACATATTTGCTGAGAATTGTAGTGTCGTTGTGGGAGATCTAGTTTCCCGAATCGTAAGAGTCAGAGTCAGAGTCAGAAGATCCTTCGTCAAGAGAGAGGTCAGCATCGTCCCAACCGGCATAAGACCCCAGGGTCACCTTGCCTGACCGCCAGAAGATCATGCTATGCCCATCCGACACTACAATTCTCAACAAATATGTCGGTTGAGACGATGCTGACCTCTCGCTTAATGAAGGATCCTCTGACTCTGACTCCGACTCTAACGATTCGGGGAAACTGATCTTCCACAATTCCCACAACGACCTGGCCATGTCGAAAAACTGCATCCGACAACCCTGGGAGTGAACCTTTGACTGGAGCCCTTTTGGAAGTTCCATTCATTCATTTTTGGTTTGCACCTGGAATGTGGTTCATGGGCCACGCCCCACGAGTTACTTCTCCTCTTCGTGTTTAATATGATTTCCGAATCGCCAGTCAACTCAGCGTTTGTGCGCATTGGTCGGAAGCTATCGTGGGTCCGAGTGAAGAAAGTCGCGTCGTTGATATATCGCATCCTTCTGGAGACATGCCTAGTGTCGTGCCATGGACCAAGGTTAATTGGCCTGGGCCGATCGCCGAAAACCCCCCTTCATTCCCTTTTCCCACTACGCGTCGAATTCTTCGGAGGGAAGCTCACTGGTCAGTTTCGTTGAGCGATGCTACCGCTTAGTTCGAAGGTTGTGGTGTGACTTTGGGTCCATTGGTTCCTAGCTCCATGGTTGAGGAGATTATGCGAACGTTTCATGCCTATCGAGACCTCAGTGCTTTCTCGGTTGCCGAAATACCTGCCACAGACCTTCATGTCCACGTTCCCCGACTTAAAGATGATGTGAGGCCTTCGACACGTTCACCCAAGAAGAGATAGTCTGGGCCGCAGAAGTACTGGCTCAACCGCCTGGTGATGGAGAGGATCGAGTCTGGCATGTGCGAGTCCACCATGGCCTCGAATGGCCAGTTGTCGGATTGGCGTGCTGAGCCTGTGTTGGTGCCGAAAGACGAGTCGGACCCCTGGGCTGAGCAACGCTTGACGTTCAACTACTCGCACGTTGATGAGAAAATACCAGGCACCCAATGGCCTCTTCTTGCTGAAGTCTATGACCAGCTCTCTGATCCGATGGTGAAGTCTTGCAGCGTTTTCAACCTCAAACACGCCCACTGGCCCATTCCAGTCGCCCCCGATGCAAGGCACGTATTCGCATTCAGCGTCCCTGGTTTCAGCCAGCTTCAACCCACTCGAATGCCTAAAGGTTCCCAATCAGCGGGCTTTACCATGACGGAGGTGCTGCGGATTGCTCTGGGCCCCAGCCCGTCCCCTTACCTAGAGCATTCCCTATCGGTGCCCAAAACGTTGGTGTTTTGATCGTGCTTACCAGCTACATGGATGATATATTCTGCAAGCACACGTCGTTCGGAGAGCAGTGGTCGTTTATCAAAGATCATCTACTTCCTCGCCTCGTATGGACACTCATGAAGCTCGGGAATGATATCTATCACTGCAGTTGGCTGGGTGCACGAGGTTGGCGGGTTCAAGGGGCAGGCAGTTGTAGAGCGTGCCCTTGCGCTCCGAAGTGCAAATCTTGGCCTTGTTGGCCAGTGCATTAATGCCATCCCGCTGGATGTCGGCAGCTGGCCGTGGTTGAAGCGTGAGGGTCACGCAATACCGCCTCCAACTGGCTCAGCATCTCTTGGGCGCTGACAAACGTATGCTTGCAGTATATGTCATCCATACAACCGGTGAGCACAACACAAATCACCAACGCTTTTGGGCGATGAGGGCAATCCGCATCACCTCCATCATGGGGTGAAGCCTGCTAATTGAGAACCTTGAGGCATTCGAGTGGGTTGAAGCTGGCTGAAGGTTGGTGTCCCGTGTCGTTGGGAAGGTAGGGCGTTGTCCATTTTGGCCTTCGGCGCGGCGATGTCTCTGTAGAATAACTCGAGCGACTGGCGCCGTGGCCATGTCCAAGAAGAAGGACTGCCAAGCGCTTCGCCAGAAGAGATGGCTGACGAAGAAACACTGCAATGCAAAGGCACGGGCTAAGGAGAAGAAAGGAAGGTTCAAGGAAGTGAGCAGAATCTGTCGCAGTCACGTGACGTGGCTGAGCGCTGTGCGGCGCTATATGTGGCGTCAGAGGTGGCTTGCGCGTGAATTGGCCAGCTTCAGCGATCAGCTCGAGACATCATCACTACACCACACCTTTCCGCAAACCACTCACATTCGACCTACGAGAGCCCACAGTCTTGTTGTCGCAACTTCCGAGCCTGCATAAAGCAATAAACCCAGAAGAAAGAGAAAAAATATAAGAAAACGAAGCCCTCGAATCTCGTCACCATGTCTGAAGGGATGTTGAAGCCCGAGAAGGACTTCTCGAAAGAGGTGGACAAACAGCTTCCCGAAGCTGAAAGTTTGGCCAAGGTACCAGAGCAGTTGAACCTCCCATCTTGATCACAGAATGAGAGCTGACAGATGCAGACCAACCTCCAAGGAGCCATTGAAAAGCTCACAGCGCTGGAGAAGCAAACACGTCAGGTGCGATTCCCTGAAGTTATTCCGAAAATGGCCACACACTAACGGATTTATAGGCTTCGGACTTGGCTTCGACCGCACGAATACTGATTGCCATCGTCACACTCTGCAAGGATGCCGGAGACTGGAGCTTACTGGGCGAGCAAACGCTCGTTATGTCCAAGAAGCACAGCCAGCTCAAGCAAGCCATCGCGAAGATGGTGCAGACCGTTGTCGGATTCCTCCAAGACGCCCCGGACCTCAAGACGAAACTCTCGCTGATCGAGACGCTGCGAACCGTCACAGAAGGAAAGATTTTTGTTGAAGTGGAGCGAGCCCGTGTCACCAAAGTCCTTTCCGATATCAAGAAGGAGCAAGGTGACTTGAAGGCAGCCACTGAGGTGTTGTGCGAGCTGCAGGTCGAGACCTTTGGATCCATGGACAGGAGGGAAAAGACGGAGTTCATTTTGGCACAAGTTGCCCTCTGTATCGAGAACGGCGACTGGACGCAAGCTAGCATTCTCGGTCGCAAGATTAGCACCAAGTATCTCTCGCGCAAGCCCGTCAAGACTGCTGAGCAGCTGGAGAAAGAGCAGGCGGAACGGGAGAAGAAGAGGGCTCGTGGCGAAGAGGTTCCTGAGGAGACGCCCGACGACACTACGGATCTCAAATTGCGATTCTACGAGCAACAAATCACACTGGCGAAGCATGAGGGCAAGTACTTGGATGTATGCAAGTACTATCGACAGGTACTCGATACTGAGGCTGTTGAGGAAGACCCTGCGAAGCTGCACCCTGTAAGCCATTTCGATACTATTTTCCTCTCTACTTTGGTTTCACGTTGGTGCCTGGCTGGCTATACTCTGCGAATAGGAGACACTGCTGACAAAAGTAACTTCTTCGCAGGTCTTACAACGCGTCATATACTTTGTTATTCTGTCACCATATGACAACGAGCAGCATGACCTGCTTCACCGTATCCACAAAGACACACGTAACACGCAGATTTCTCACGACGCAGAGCTCCTTCGGTTATTTACAGTGCCTGAGCTGATGCGATGGCCCGCCATTGCCGAGCAATTCGGTCCTCATCTGTGCAGTACTGATATCTTTGATGCGCACCCACGACTGTCGTCAGACGAGAAAGCTCACCAGCGATGGGAGGATCTACGGAAGCGCGTGATTGAGCACAATGTCCGTGTGGTAGCAAAGTACTACACACGTATCCGCATGAATCGTTTGACGGAGCTGCTCGACTTGACCGAGGACGAAACGGAAAAGTATATCAGCGACCTGGTCACCTCCAAGACAGTGTACGCCAAAATTGATCGGCCGGCACGGGTTGTTAGCTTTGCCAAGCCCAAGGATGCTGATGACGTGCTCAACGAATGGAGCCATAACATGAAGAGCTTGTTGGGTCATTTGGAGAGAATTGACCACCTCATCACCAAGGAGGAAATGATGGCACGCATTCAACCCACGAGTACGAAATAGACAGGAGTTTGATGTCTTCTGGAGGGACCTTCTGGCCCCCTCTTTGCTAGGGACACTCTATGACGGAAGGAAGAGTGACGACAGAGGAGAATAGCATGCCCATATAAGCTACGACGAGCTAATCAATTTCATTTCCGCCACGACTATAGAGCAGGTGGGGGGTGGGAATTCGATTCTGTAGATCTGGGACAGTCCTCCGCATAATGAAAACTTCTGATGATGACTCAATGTAAATCTATAATCCAGCCACGTCTAGTCTATCAGCCTACTCTATCGGCCTCTCCTCCATCTATCAAGTGACATACCCAGCAGTCTATATCAAACTTCATCATCGCCCTCACAGCTCAGTTAGCCACCAATCCCTGCGCATGCTGCTTAATAAACCCAGCCAACGGCATCACCCACTCCTTCGACACAGGAACATAGTGCCCCCCCGGATGCACCACAGTCGTCCCATCCACACACCTCTCCACGAGCGCCTGACTCTTTCCCTCCTCCACCACCGTATCCAAGCTCCCCAAATAATGCATCATGGGCGTCTCAATCTTGGGCTCATACAAAAACCGCAACGACTCTATCGACGGCCAAAACCCGGAATACGATACCGCAAAGCGGACCGCCTTCCCGCCATTCGCCTCCCTCAACTCATGAACCCATCGCGCCGCCGCCGCATCTCCCTCCGGCAGCACCCGATTCGGCTCCAGCGCCGCGGCGACAAGACTCGCCGCTGCGGCGCCTTGGCTGAACCCGCAAATTCCGTCTATGCCGTCTACCTCACGGATAGCATCCGCGATAGTCGCCATGCCTTCTTCCAGGAGGAGGTAATTCCCGGAGGCGTCGTCGCGGCGCCACCATGCCCAGGTATCGGGTTGGTAGTCCTCCTCTGAGGAGGAGGGGGCGATGTCTCTGGAGGGTATGAAGCCGGGTATATCTTGGGGGAGGAGCCGGTTTGGCGCGGTGGGATAGATGAGTTGCGGGGTGAGGGAGAGGGGAGAGAGGACTTTTGAGAGGAGTTTTTCGAGGGCGCGGGTTTTGGCGCGGAAGAGGGGGCCGGATTGGGTGTAGCCTGGGGTGTGTGAGTTACTGTGATTCTCCTCTGGGAGCTTTAAATACGGATGTATATTTCACGAGTAGAACGAGTAGCATGGGTTCACGGGGCGAGGGGAATATGTAGACCCGGGATGCATAGGGTGAGATTGGGGAGGGAAGATGGCAAGGTGGAGGTTCGTACCGTGAAGCATGAGAATCTTGACATTCTGCTTCGCGTTCTTGGATTGCGATGCTGGGGCTGTGGTGGCCATTGTGAATGATGCTGCTGGTGGTGGTGTTGGTGGTGTTGGTGGTGGACGAGTGAGTGAGGCTCGGGGAAGTGAGAATGGGGTTCGGCCCAGTGTTCTTGAGAAGAGGCGCATTAGCCGATGGGAGGGTTTTCGTCGGAGTCGGCTATCTCCAATTCCTCTGAACTTGGGCTCCTTATACCGTCCTCTCTTTTTTTTTGGCCTTGTATTTTTAACTTTGTGTAGGTGCAAGCAGAGTATTCAAGTGAATTGGCCTCTGTTGCGTCGACAGCAGATGGAGGAGCCAAAAAGGTGGGTTTGTTTGCCGTGGGTCGGTCTGGTGGTCTGACTAGAACGGGACGGCGAGCTTGGATTAATTGCCAATTGTTGAAACCATGACACGGGGCGAGAACAACTACCTGGCTTTGGTTGTTTATGTTGCAAATGAATATTTTGTCACCTATGATGGAGCAGTTCTGGCAGGAAGAGAAAACGAACGAGGAGACGCAGTCACTGCCTGATTGGAGGCATTGGACTCCAGAGTTACAAATATCAAGTAGTACGTCAGTTTGGTGAGCAGGGCAGTGAGTCAGTCGCGTAGATTGCCCGTCATTGCAGGTGTCGATATCGGGACTAAGCCGTCCCTGATATGTCATCCTTTCATGAAGAATATGGGGTCGTATGACAAAAGCTGACCCTCGCGATGAATATACTCCTCGTCCGTCATCGTTCATTTTGATACACGAATTCTATAGAGGCACGCTTCCCCTTTCCGTATGCCATGCCTATGATACACCATCGCTCCCGATGAGCATTCCTCTCCATGCAGCGCACTCGCTCGTCCAGTCCCCAGCCTCCTCAACCTCTCATCGACGATCCTCGAGTGAACAGAAATTTAGTGGTCGGCAGCATTCTTCTTGGCCTTATCATCCTTGGCCCCGCCTGTAACAGGGTGTCAGTAATCCTCCCAGGTACTCTGCTGGATGTCATGGCAAGATACAGCGAGGGGGCAGAAGTTGCATACCACTAGTCATAGCGTCCTGGATAGTGTTGACACCGTACATGACAAAAATGCCTGGGATCGAAAGTCAATATAATGTTCGGTGTGGGCGTACAAAGCGAGGCATCTCTGGAATCTGTCTCCACTCTTCCTTTGTTGAATTTTTCTGAAAGGAGTAGGGGGACAATTCGTTTCGCATGTAATTCCATCAAAGCAAGCGTCACGTACCGGCGGCGAAAAAGGGCCACATGGGCTTCACTATTGTCAGGTTGTTAGCATGGTGTTTGGTTTTCGCATCAGGGGTCGCCTATTGATGGATGCCTCGCGCAAAAACGTACAAACCGGAGCCGGCCACCTCCTCATTCCTAAAATGGACATGATGGACGAGATTTTTCGGGGTTTCAATCGGCGGTTCGGAAAGGTTCAAAAGCGGCGAGGAGTTGTCGTTCGTCGCGGAAGTTCTTCCAAGAGAGCCTTTTTCGACAGAGCCAATTGCAAGAGCTCTGGCGCGCTTCGAGCCGACGAGTGTAGTGCCTCAGGCAGCCAGAAACCGGGACTGCCAGCGCCGCATCATAGTTTTTCCTCTTCTCGTTGTCAACGGGTCGTCTTATCCATGGGGACTCGGGAGTCACGTGTAGTCCCACTGATCGCGCGTTTACACTATGACATCATGAAGGTCCGAGCTCCCCGTGGAGTTGGGGTAATCATCTCGTAGCAACTGGCATTGTCATTGATCGACGGCCCAATCCAACCTCAGACTCCCAGCAGACTCATCACCGGATCCAACGCGTTACCATCACATAAATCATTCCGTCACAGTAACACGACCCAGCCACAATCCAGATTCGTTGTCCATTCTCAAGCTGCAAAAGTGCGGGGTGAACAACATAGCTGCCTCCAATCGCGGGTCGAGACTGCCTCCACGACAACGGCTTCAGGCCAGCTGCGTGCCGCCCGACGCGACATTCCGTCCAGAACTTGCTGCTTTCTGTGTGCCCTTCCTGTTTCTGATTACCGCTTTGATTCTATTTCTGAATCCTGCGTTAAGATACAGGCTGCATCTGATCCCCGCTTCTTCTTCTTCGCCTGCTCTGCTTCTGCTTCTGCTTTCCCGTGTCCAAGCTCCAGTAAACCATCCCATCTCAGAGTCCTTGGCTCGTGTGTCTGACTTCCTCCGGTCGGTGTTGCATTGCAACTGTTTACGCTCTTAAGCAAGTCGTCGCCTTTCTGTCCTCATCGTTTTCTCGTTCACTCTACGTCTTTCACCTCACATCCACATTCACACTACTTCGCTTGCCTTACTCGTCTCAACATGTTGTCACGAAGCCTGCCTCGTCATTCCTCCGCGGGACTCCCTCGCGCAGTCACCCGAGCTTTTAGTACCACAGCTGAAAGACCGAACAAGACTCCCTCAATGGGCGACATCAACCCTTCACGGGCGCAGATAGACTCCTTCAACAGCAAGCAGCAGGAGTTCCGCGCGAGACTGGTGCAGGCCCAGAAGGAACAAGGAGCACGTGCGTTGTCTGCCAATTTTACCTCGTCCGAGAAGTCGGACCAAGGCTCATCCAGCATCAATGCAGGAGCTGCCACAGAGGCCGAAAAGCACGATTCTGAGCACAAGTCGGGCCCGCTCTCGAACCTCATCTACGGTACAAAGGAGGGCAGAGAGATGGAAGCCCAGATCGAGGCCAGTTTCAGCCAGGTGCTGGCTCGGGGCAAGTACGTTCACTCGATAGTCTTCCATGAGGTGAGACCCGACCACGTCGACGAATACGTGGAGCTTGTCGGTCGTTTCTATCCCAAGATGGCCAACACCACCGAGAACAAGGTCCATTTGGTCGGTAGCTGGCGAACCGAGGTTGGCGACTGTAACACCTTTGGTATGTTTTGAGATTGACTTCTTTTTATTGTTTGCCGATACATACCATTGACGCTGAATTACAGTACACATCTGGGAATACCAAAAGTATGAGGGATACCACCAGTCCCGGCACGCCATCAGCCATCATCCCGAGTTTGCCGACTTTGATAATAAACTTAAAAGATTGATTACATCCAAGAAAATCTCACTCATGCAAGAATTCTCATTCTGGCCGACGACGCCTCCCCGAAAGCTTGGAGGCATCTTTGAGCTTCGTTCGTACACCCTGCACCCCGGAAACCTATTGGAGTGGGAGACACACTGGCGACGTGGTCTGAAAGCTCGTCGCGAGGTCATGGAAGGTGTTGGCGCATGGTTCGTCCAGATAGGTGATCTTAACACGGTACATCATCTGTGGCAATTTGCGAACCTGGAGGAGCGACGAGAGCGCCGCGAAAAGAGCTGGTCTGTGGAGGGTTGGAGTGATACAGTACACAAGACGGTTCCGTTGATCCAGAACATGAAGTCTCGCATTTTGATTCCTATGCCCTGGTCACCAGTCGGCTAGGACAGATCAGCATGGGCACCTCGGAAACATGTCAGTGGTGGGAATGAAATATGTTTACAGGAGCAACAGTCGTGGGAGATTTTGCTTCATGGTTTGCCTTACGAGCGGTGGGCTGTAGCGGCAGCAAGCCATGGTGCGATCCTTTCATTCTGTGAAGGCGCGTATGAAGAGCCTGGCGTTGCTAGACAGGGTACGTGTTGCCTGATTGCGTGTACGAGTAGGTAGTCCTTGACCGACATGGGTAGACAGCATGCGATTACAAGAAGCACTCGGGCACTACGGGGGAACGTAATAAGAAAGCTGCAACGCACAAGGCAAACATCATGTTTATGGACATGCCTACAATGTAGTTGAGGAATTAGAGCATATAAACGAGCTTTCTTCATCAAATGACACCAATGCCTTAATGACGTTAGTCCTGTCTATGTCTGGATAGCCGTCCAACGCCATGCTCGTGCCCATGCCTATGCCTATAACCCGTGGGTATTCAATACAAGCAATAATGCCCAACAATCTAATAAATAAGAGGGAGCAAAAAACGGAAGGGAAAAAAGTGAAAACAAACCGGTGGCACCAAATAAAAAGCTTAATCATCGAGATCCTCTCCCATAAGAGCAGCCAAATTATGCCTCGCCAAATCCAGCATATGCCCCAATTGCCCCAATTTCGAATGCAACGAAATTAAACTCGGATCCGCGCTCTCAATCCTCACTTTCTCCCTCACATAGACCTCTTGCACCGGATCTAGCTCCTTCCTCCCGCTCATCTGGGTGGCATTGTCTTTAGCAGCACCAGCACCAGCACCAGCAGCACCGATACTCCCTTTCTTGGGCTCACAGCGGCCATCCCCCTCAGGATGATACCGAAACAGCACATTCATCTCATCATGCTCAAGCCTTCGAAACGTGCCAATCGCAAGACCGAGCTTTGTGCCAAGAGCAATGGGCGCATCTGCGGGTTCGAGCACGCGGAGCCAGAGCACGAGACTGCTTTCCTGGAGGGCCATGTAGACGCTCATATTCGGGGGTAGTGATGGTGAGAAGTGGTGGGCGGGACAGGAGGATGTCTGCCAGGCTGGATTGGGGTCTTGGGGGGTGCCTTTGAGGAGGGAGAGGGATTCGGAGATGGATTCGGAGAGAACTTTGAGGGCGGAGGCGAGGGAGGGGGCTGTGGGGGGGGAGGAGAGGGTTAGGCCGAGGAGGTCGATTGCTTGGGTGAGGTGTGTGTGGAGGGTGTCGAGGGCGGGGATGTGGATGGGTTCGGAGGAGGAGATGCTGATTTGGCAGGCGGGGAGGGTGCGTAGTTGGAGGTTGAGGGTCTGGAGATGGGTTGGTTTTGAGTGTTAGTGACGCGGCGATGGTATGAGTTGCGTGCGGAGACGATGGTATGGAAGGCGTAGGCATGGGGGGTCGGAAGAGAGTTTGTGGCTCGTGAGGTATATATGGATTGGATAGGATGAAGGGAATGGCATAATAGGGGGAGAGATACGCACACCCTTGACGATTCGCGTGCCGACCCTCGTGATCGTCCCTTTGACTGTCTCGTTCCGCTGCGTGCTCATGACGAGCGTGCTGCCTGGATCAATGGGCGCAAGCAGCGCATAGCAGTCTTCTATGCCGTGCTTGAGGTCATGGCACGAGGTTATCGTTTCCTCGATGACCCATTGGAGATCGCGCTCCTGGGGGGGGGGTCGAACCGTTAGTATGGATGTATGTATGTGCGTGTGTGTTGTGCTTGGGTTTCTCTCGATTCAAGCTCGCTACCTCGTGCTGCGCTGGTAGAAGGGAGGGTGGGTTTCTTGGGCGGTTCTGCGTACGAGGGACTCGGCGACTTTGATGGCGAGGTCTTCGGGCGAGATGTGAGGCCAGACGGCGACAGACATGGCTGGTAGGTTTGGTTTTTTGTTGCTGTTCTCGTTTCGAAATAGGGTATCTTTGAGTTCTGTTCTTCTTTGTGACCCTTGAAGTAATTTTTAGGGTCTGGCCAGAAAGGCGGGGGTAGAGCGTGGTGTGTCACGAGACGAGGTGTCCGGCCATGGTGTCTGGAATTGTCGTTGAGGATATTGGCGATGTTTAGTTGGCGGGGAGGGGACATGCGACTCGGTGGTGCACCGTGCGAGTGACGTCGCACGCCTCAGGAGCGGGCCTTAGCTCATGTGGGTCTCAATTCTGACCACTGAAGCACCTTAAATCAGACGAGGCTGCAGTACCTACACTTTCAAGTTGCAACAAGGCTGCCTAGTACATAAAGCCAACTTTATTGAATGAGTTGCCCTTCACAAGGGTTGGAAGCAGTGCTCTCGTAAACAGGTTGTTTTATTTTCACTACAGATTGAAGGTTTTGAGAGAGTGCTCGAGAGTTGTGCTCTCTCGGCTGTACTAGTCCCTAAATGGACTAGCACTCTTACTGCACGTGATATCATCTGATTTCCTCAACAGACTTTTCTACTTCTACATATGGGCACTTCGTAAGCTGCCACCTCCAACTTTGCGCCCGTCAACACCCACGACGTTACAATCGCTGCAGAAACACACACGAACCCGCCGAAACTTAGTCACCTCAGGCACAGCAGAGGAGCCGGCTCCCTGGCAACCTCTTGCAGCCATGGCCGCCACACAATCCGCGACAGGACAGAGCCTGGTTCGGAAACTGGCCCCCGTCCCTAAAGGTGAGTGAGGCTACTTCTCTCCATCGAGAAAAGAACGCAAAAAGAAGTAGAGTCACAGCTAACAACTGACACATCTCAGGCGCACATGTCCAAAAACGCCCCCTCCTACGCCCCCAACTCTCCTCCTCCTCCAAATCCCCCACCATGTACATGTCCTCCAAAACACCCTTCATGTCCGCCGTCAGACGCGTCCGCAAACAACTCACCCGCTCGCTCCGCCGCCCCCCAGCCCCCAAAAACGCCTCTCTGCAGTCCCGCGTTGCGGCTCTCAACCGCAGCACCAACACAGCGGCCGGGGCGACAGGCGAGGCCGCCCAACCAATGGTTGTCACGGTCATGGGCACGGGAAAGGCGATTGAGAAGACCCTCAGCCTGGCGAGCTGGTTCGAACAGCAGGGTGATTGCGACGTGGCGTTCCGGACGAAGACTGTGAAGACGGTGGATGATATCGTACTGGAGGATGGGACGGAGGCGGATGAGAGTCGGGTGCGGAACGTGAGTTGTTTGGAGGTGATGGTTACGCTGAGGTAGACCAGAAGGCGTTGGCTGTAGAAATTACGGCAAAAAAAGCGGAGCGAAATGCGACGGTCATGATAAAGAAGACAGGAGGGAAAAGAAGGGGCATCTCAGGAGGGAGAGCCGGACAGCCGGCAAGGTCCTCCCCAAGAAGCTGGACTCCATGGATCATTATATCTGGGAAGGTACGTGGCAAAAGCCTACTTTTGATCAAAGGCCTAATACCGGGCATTATCTTTCAGAGACTATGACCATGACTTTCCGGAGCGGTCCGAGCCTTATTTCCTCACTTGCTTCGCGACCTGACGATGGCATCCGTTGCATGCGCGCTTGCTGAGCGATACGCAACGTCGCACTAGGCGCGTCGCCAGATCAACAATTCTTGGACGAAATGGATTGATGCCATGGGGCCAGAGGCGTGTGTGGCTATCTGCACGAAATCGGTGAACAAGAACCGTGTCAGCCACGTCTTGGTCCAGCCTGAGTGAGGGATCTTTGATGCCTTCTCGGCACTGCAATGGGAATGAGATGGACGACGAAGCCTCCGTATGAATTCGACGTCTTTGGACATGCTGCCGCCCTTGATCCCTGATGAATACGAACGAGCGGGACGGCGGATTCTATGTATGAGCTGCTGAATCAGATGAACCGCCTTTCTAGCGCTTTGCCTTTGTTTTTGACCAAAATTAACGGGTAGGACGAGATGAACAGGGTTACAGGATAGGATGCCTGATCCTCTGTATGACTAGTATGAACAGACAAGTTATACTCCTTCTCTAGCATTTTCACTTCAATCTTTGGAGCAAATAAACAGCATACACTATCGGATCCTATGACTACCTACATGACCGATATTGTGGAACGATCCAGCTCTTCAGCGTTTTCACATGTTCCCAAAGCTCTTGAGAGGACGAACATGACGTGGTCTGTAGATAAGTATTTTGTCCTTGCTTGCTTCACGAGTTGCAACCAACCGCCGCTGAATTGCTGCATGTGACTGGGATTTAGCAGCGCTGATGGGACGAACATGCCCGAAGTAAGATCACCAGCCATTCCTTTGTCATCTCACAGGGCACATCTTATCCGAGTATCGTGAGCTAGTCCTGCGCGCCGAGCTTTCTCGCCCGGTAGGTAGATGGTCCTGGACTGGCCTGCAGTCTGAAGGTTGGCAACAAGCTTGAAGCAAGCGTATTAGAGCACGCATAGGCGAACATGCATGGTGTTATTAGTACACGCCGCAGCCCCATGGCAGATTCGGCGATCGAGATTGTCCAACGTGGCAGTTCTGCTTATCTGGCTCCAAAGCCTGTCCGCCCCTCTATGTGAAGCTGCTTGTCTAATTTTCTCTCGAGGACTAGAAGTGCGTTTCGGACATTCAAGGTTGTACATAATAGCCAAGAGCTCCTGTGTATGTAGACTCTAGAGCACCTCAATACCCCGGTAGATTAAACAATACATGTACATAGATAGAGTACATGTAGGTATTAAGTTTACGAATGCCCGATCTATTGAACCAGCCAGGCAACTGTGACGATAAAGAGGCAGTGCAGTTTCCCTGATTGGAGAACCCGCAGATGAACCCTCCATCCCGTCAAGCTAAACTTGAAGAAGTCCGGCAGCAGATCGACTTGAGAAGTTGAGGCTGACCCAGCCGCGTGGCAGTGCTTCGATGCAGCAGCGGATGTAACAGAAGATGCAGATGTCCACTTGTATGCATATAATGCCGCTGCAGAAGAAACCTCGATGCGATGAATCATGATTGTCCTTCTCATCGTTGTATTTGCGTTTTTTTCCTTCTTGGAGAATTGAATGAGGTAAACCGGATTCAATGGACGTCTTGCGAGCGAAATGTGCCTGACTCTGCCTACCTACTCCAATCGTTGCATCATGAGTAACTTCCAAAGTGACGACACAAACGCGAAGCCCAAGAACACACCCCGGATGTCTCAAGTGCAATCATCGGATCGATGTGGCCGTTTCCACTTCTCGCGCCCGGTTCGAGTGGCACGGCATGCGTGACAATACTACGTCAAAGACTCCATGCAGACTTCAGGAACGTACTGAACACTATCTGTGAGGCGACTCAGGCGAGCCACTGACTGGCGGAGCGAACAAACATTTGTTCACGAGCTGGAGTCGGATAGAAATGGTTGTGCAGATGGAAAGGTGGGCTCTTGAGCCTCTTTTTCTTGGACTGCTAAGACAGAAAGCCAAACCACACCGACTTGGCATTTGGCTTGATGGAAAGTTGATGTGCCACAGGCATGTAGGTACAACAGGGAGTACTGCATCAGGTTTTCCGAACGACCAGCAAACCATGTCGCGGTGTCAGGGCCAACGTGTCGGAGCGTCTCGGTTCCTGCGTTCCGGCATTACTCGTGGCATGACTCCAGGAGTCCAGGCATTGGGCGTACACGTACACATTCGCTGGTGGAAGGGTAGATGAAGAGTCAAAGTCAATCTATGCATTGCAGGCAATGGGTCGATGATCGGCCGCTGTGTCGACTGAGATTTTTGACACATTTGAATGGAGGAACTAATGAACTTGAGGGACGTCGATACGATTCGCCGTTCACCGCGTGAGGCCAAACAGCTGCAGTTGCCGGCTTCATCAGTTGCTCAGACTTGCTCTTGCCAAACTTCGCCGCGTGCCTGCCGTTTCTTAATTGTTCTCGAATTAACCCCCCCCCCCCCCCCCCCCCCCCCCCCCCCCAAAGCGGCTACCAAACGCCAAATTTTCGCGCTATCCTCCAAGAGGCCTGCCAGCGGATAACTTGACTTGATACGCATGATTGGCCACGGCTTCGCGGCATCGTCCCGTGGGCCGTTGGCGTTGTCGATTGATTGATTGGCAATTCGGTGGCCTGATTCGCCCGCTCGGGGTCTTGGTCTCGTGCAATATTCGATTTCGGGCGTGGGTGATGGATGGGTGGTGCCACATCTGGCTTTCTCCGGCCGTCGTCAGCTGTTGGTGTCTTGCCATGCATCTTCAATGAAGCTCCGATCTTGTCTTGGATCCTCAGTTTTCTGTTCCATGTTCGGGAATATCGAGACAAACGAGGATCCTGTTCCTCGTTGGCTGCTCACGTACCCATGCGACCTCCCGTCTTGTCCGTTAGAGAGACGACTAAGAAGATGGACTGCCCCCCCCCCCCCCCCCCCCCCCCCCCCCCCCCAAGCTCGGATGTGGTTTTCGAACTACCAGTCGAAGTGCATACAGTCGTCAAACACATCGTCACGACTGACCAGTGACCAGTGACCAGTGAACACCAAGTCGTTACCACCAACCATCGTCGGCGCCACCATTTTGCACTCCACCACCCGACCCGTCTTCCCGCTTCCGACCCGGTCGACTCACCTGCCTGATTACATCTGATACATCATACATCAGCCCACGCCATCTGCCTCGCCACTGACTTGGTGTGCCCGCTGAACCGTCTTGTTAGTGGAAGACTGCCGAGCCGTTCACACATGCAACGTAATTTTGCTGTGTTTGCTACATGCCAGCGTTCCAGCATCACCTGTACTTGTACTACCTCTCTTACACCGTGACACACCTCGACGGCGACAACATTGTCACAATTTGACAATTCGGACAAATGTGAAGACTTTTTTTTTCTTCATTTACTTCTCCCTCCTTTGAATCCTTCTACATATATTCATTATTACTACCCGTCCCCATACACTCTAAGAGAACCACACAACTACAGAAGCTGAAGCTCTTCGGCTACCTTGAAATCACTCCAACAGACTTCACATCGCCCCTGTTCATACATCCGCGCCCGACGAGAATAACGGAATGGTCGAACAAGATGTCGTGAATTGGGACGCCGGCATGATCGGCCCGTGTGTCAAGACCGACTCTAAACTGGACTCTCTTTCTACAAGTACAAACCCGGCACTATTCATGATGCAGCCGATATGCCGACCACGGCATGGAGAATTCCACGACGACATGTCTGACTCTGGAAGCAGCCATATCAGCAGGTCAGCTTCCGTCATTACTTGCACGATCTACCCACCACCACCATCACCACCACCACCACCACAGAAGAAACACATTGGGGGCAGATGGTAATTAACCGAGGTTAGCAGTGGCAGCGTATTCAGCCAAACAAGCGTGGAGGAGTCTTGCCGGAGAGCCTTGCCGCATTTTCCGAAACCGTCGCTCTCTTTCCCGATGCCCGCTCTGGAGTTCGACTTTCGCATAGCCGTGGCTCTGAACCCGGAACCATCGCGCGTGGAAAGCAAGATCCAGAAGGAAATCGCCACAGTTGCCGCAGGACAGTGGTCTGGGTCTTTTGGCAACGGACGGGTTCTTGTAGGTGTACCGTACCGTGCCATGATGTGATTGCACGCAAGATATATATATATATATATATATATGTATATACGCAGCAGCCGCTAATTTTTGTCACGCACGCCAGGCGGGCGGCTATGATTTGGGCCAAGCAAGGGGCTTCCGGCCGATACGCATCGTCGAGGGAGCGTTTGTTTTGCAGACGAGTGATCAACCAGCAGCCATGTAAGTCATGAGTCATGATTTCCTGCATCTGTTGCGATTATGCGCTTCCGTTGAGGATGGTCCAACTGACGAAGGCTCTTTTCCGCGAATTCGAATACTAGCCTGGAGATGCGAACTCGGGGGTCGCTGTCTGGGCCATGCGACATTCTGGACTCTCTTCTTGGGCCTGGCCAAAGCAAGGATATAGATGCCCGCCAGTATGGCTTCCGCATGTTTGCCACTGTCAAGACACCGGACAAGCGGTATGCTGAGATTGTTAATTGTGGATTGTGGGTTGCGAGCGGGATGTGGTCAGGAGAGGAGCTCATCATCGAGTAAGTTGCTCATATCATCCTTAGTCTACTTTGGATTATTGCTGACCATGGCAGTGCCTATCGAGTGGCTTGATGCAGACTTGGCCATGCTGATACTTTTTTTTGAATCTTTGAGGAATGGCCTTTCTTCTTCTTTTTTTTTTTTTTTTTTTTTTTTTTGATATTTTTTTTTCTCTCTATTCCTTCTTCACGTCACGGCCGTCGGCGTGGCTCGAACAGTCAAGCACATTGTCCTTTGTTGTACATATCTTCCTTGGCCCAATGAGTCGGCCCTTATGCCTCCGCTGCCTTCGCCTTCTGCTCCGCGCCCGCTCAAGCGGTAGCACTGTCAATGCACGGAGGTAACTCGGCTTTCAAAGCAAGAAGTCTTGTTGGAGTTTCGGCCATCATGTAGGACACATTAGATTTGCCGGTTTCTTAGCGGGCGTTGCGGATGGCATGCTACGGCATGGAAGTGTTTTTGAACATGAAAAGCGGTTCTACAGTCTACTTACTTGTGCAAGCTGAATGGCATGTTGGGCCACCTACCTACTTGTTCTTGGCGCAAATGGCCTCGACGCAAATGAGATCAGCAATATATACTATGTAGATATGTTGAACTACCTCTTTCTAATCTATACAAGTCATTTCTAGGCCTTTCTGCCTGTATCCGTGACCCGTCTGTGCCCGTCTGTGCCCGTCTATTGCCTATCCTATCTTCACATTCTGCGCCCTCTGTGCCCCTAACAAATGCCAAACTGCTCCGAGCGCCATGCGTCATCGTCTATCCCGTCTTCGTGGCGCGCATTGGCCTTCTCCTAGCATTCCAGTCCCGACTCTGTGCGATTGTTCAGCTCTTGGTGGCCTCATGGGCCGAGCGCCGAGTGCACTTTATCCCCGCATCACCGACCGGCGACGAGCAGACCCCAGGGCCCACACAATTCTCGACGGGTTGCCGTTTTGTTGTTTCTGTGGCAGTGAACTGCGGAAGAAGCTGGCCAGGGAAGCTTCCCCGGCGCGTTAATCGCATTCGTCGTGCATGCATCGATACGTACAGTAAACTCAGGTGTTGAGTCTCCCAGTTTCTATCCCTGTCCCCATTACACTGTACACATAGGCACACAGTCTCCCTTTGCTGACATTTCTTCCCACACCGTAGCTGCCATTCCAATATTCTAAATCTTCCGCTTCCTACTTGCCACCTCTCACTGTAAAATTTAGATACTGTTGAGTGTTGCCATGCCCTTGACAGTTACATCTACATGTACATAACGGCCATTTTCATCCTAACCAGCCAAGCAGAAAACTCTCCGCATCCTTCGCATGGCATCCCCGGGATCCCGCAGGTCAGTAAAGTCCGGAGATGCATGGACGTGCGTGCGTGCGTGCGTATAAACTTCTTGTCTGTGCGGAAACTGTACCCCCCCTCCTCGGGAACAGGCCCTCTTGTACGTTCACCGTGCACGTGGCGTGAATGACGTTTTCTTTGTACATATGTAGTAGGTAGGTATTTTAGCAAGCGCTGTCAACTCGATCCTCCGGGTCTGTGCTATGATTATTATGACTGTACTCCGTATGGCATGCCAGATGAGAGATGATGATGTATCAATCTACACGTCTGATGAATCTAGGTAAGAATGCACGTAGATGATGGACCTAGGTATCTAGATCGGCTGACCACCTGTGCGGATCAGAGAAGCTATACCTACATGCGAGGGCAAAAGCCCTGTGGCGCTACAAAGCCTCCAAGAGATTCGAGAATAAGTGATGCCTGATGAGATTGAAGCTGCTACGTCCAACATCATACATGATATCGTATCTTGGAAATTTAGAGGTGCTGAGCTCTTATTATTGTGCACGCGGTACAGTCGTGATTCGGGAAAGCCATACCGCGACATCGCTGCCGAAGTGAAATGCCCACCAAGCACGGTTGGCAACATTTTTTCGACGCTGGACAACTTTGGGAACTCTCCATCAAAAAAACCAATCAATACCTGGGCGTCCGAAGAAACTTACGAAGCGAAATATGCTGCTACAACACTAATTTCACTGAAACGTGACCGCAGAGTTACGTATGGATCGCTCCTCATCAAGGGTGTAGCAGAATATTTCGCTTCGTACGTTTCTTCGGACGCCCAGGTAGGTATTGGTTTTTTGATGGAGAGTTTCCAAAGTTGTCCAGCGTCGAAAAAATATTGCACACCGTTGCTTGGTGAGCATTTCGCTTCGGGTATGTATGACTGTTCCCGACTGTACCTCGTGCGCAATAGAGCTCTGACTGCCTCGCTTATGGTCTGATTTGGTATGGCATTTGCGCGTAGTTGGGACAAAACAATTCCATTTACCTTTTAGACATCTTGAACTGACTTTGTGGACGAAAGAAAAAGAAGGGTGCTGTTACGAATAATGAAATTTGGGTGATAGTGTGCTTGTATTGATTGATTGTCACTTGGAATGTTGTGAGTGTTGTTGTGTCTCTCCTCCTCTGGTTACAAGATGAAAATATATGTGTGTGTGCACGTGACCTTTGCCACTATCACCGCTCAGCGTTATCGGACCTCCAAGTACATACGGGTTGCCGGTTGGCGGGGCGGGGCGGCAATCCCATTTGCCACCCATTTCTACCTCTGGCTGGTCTTAACCTGACTTGCAGTAGGTTATCTATCTGCACCTCCTGGCACTTCTCGTGGCACGTGCCTGGACAGAGACAAACTTCATCAACGCGCCCCAGGGTCATAAAGTCTCTCAGCAGGCATCGATGCAGAGCAAGTCAGTCCAACATGCGGCAGGCCTCGCTTCTAAGTCTACGTTCAGGATCCCCGCGCCATTCGGCGTGTCGAGACTCGGGGCTGAATTTACAAGTGGCCACGTTTGCGAAACTTTGGCACGGGTGATTGTCTTCAGTGTATATGTACAGATCGTACAGACCAGGTAACGAACGATCATATTATTAGGTACCTAGCTGTATATTTGGGGGCGGGGGGGGGGGGGGGGGGGGGGGGGGGGGGGGGCTAAATGACGTCCCATATATGGCTCGTAAGTGTCTTGCAGAGTTATGACATGTTGCTGGAGGTTGATTGTGATTTGTAACGACGGGCATTCTTTGCGTTGAACGTTTGAATATCACTGTACGTTGGTGGCATGTTTGATAAAGGGTATATTCTAGGTGTGAAACGAATGAATGAATGCCTGCATGAACGATAGAAAGATGGCATGAAAGAATGAAAGAGTGAAAGCAAGGGGAGAAAATTAAGCCCGTCGCAATTTCCGTCAAGATATGCAAGTCACAGTTCCAAAAGGCAAAGCAGAATACGTAGACGGTATGGTATGTAGGAGATCCTCACCAATAGAACTTCCAAATATGTATCTTGACTGCACTCGACTCGACTTGATTTGATACCCCCTCCACAAGTCAACCTTATTATACCCTCTCAGGGACCATGGCACTACATAACAACGATAAGATCATTGATAGTGTAGGTACATATCTACGTACGTGGCTGTGGTAGGTAGCAGCGGGGAGTCGGGGACCGAAAGAAGAAGCCAGCAGCAATTGGAGCCGAGGCACGAGAGTGAGGGCGTCGAGCGAAGTGTCGGAGGTCCATTGGCAAAAGGGGAACGGGCACAAGAGATCAAGACCAAGATCCTTGAGCACTGACACCCTCCCCTCCCTAGCCTTTTAGCATATTGTCATCAATCTTTACTGTTGCAATACCCAAACCAAACTTGGATCAGTGGAATACCAAGCTAGGATCCTAAACTTCAGAAGAGTGACCTTCCTCCCTTCATACATATAGCCGAACATAGGAAGTTTTTAGGAAGGAAACTAAGAACTTCCAGGCCTAAATGGAATGCAGATGCGGTAATAAGGGAGAGGCGTTCTCAACTCAACTTTTGACTCAGAGATCTTGCCGGCGCTTGCGGAGGGAGGGCCGCCTTGTGAGAAGCCTCATATACATTACTCCAAGATTAAAGACTGCCCTAAGTCGCTGATGCGGCTTTGTGACCACCTCGAAGTCTCGGACACGCCAGCACAAACAGCACGGTAGACACTTCTGGGCAAGCCATCAATTGCGCAAAAGATGTCATTGCTAGATAGAAAAAAGAGAACTGGACAGGCGAAAAACCCAGCGCACTACAGTTCTCAACTTCCCCTCCTTCTCATCCCGCCCTTACTTGCCCGGTAATACGCCAAGTTCCGTCATACATCCATCGTCATGGCGCCAAGCCCATGCTGCATATGTATATATATATATATATATATAGAAAGAAAAGAAAAAATCGAAGCCGATTTGAGTGAAAGGTCTGGTAAAAGAGTGTCCGGAAAGAAGTGAAGGACGAGATCTTCGTCTTACATAAAAAGAAAGAAAAAAAAGAGGAAGAAAAGAAAAAGGGCCAGCATCGTTCAATACCACGTGGTACAACGTGCAGGCGAGAAGCGAATTTCACAAATGATGCAGGCTGCTATACACTCCTCATCTACATATCGACTATCAGCCATGGCCGTGCTCGATATGTCAGCTCCAGCTCCACTGGGCACACATTCGCGCGTGACGTTGCCAATGCGCTCATGGCTTCTAGTCAATGAGATGGGCGTGTGGCGCGTGTTTTTTTGAGAGCCAAGACAGCCTTTTACACAATGGAGATGTCCAGGCCAAGGGGCGGGAGAACATTTTCGCCGTACTGACCCTGAACGTTACCTGTGCGCAATGAATGTTAGTGCACATGTTCCCGTTATCCGTGATCGACGTATCAAGGTGGCCAAGATTGACTTACCAGGGGGTCCATAGTTGCACACACTGTACTGAGAGTTCATGCCGAAAATGGTACCAGCGGGACACTTGACCGTAGCACAGCCGACCTTGCGAGTATCCTTCCACAGAAGCTGGGTGGCATGGCCATACGCGTGGAAGCTTTCGGAGGGAGGTTGGGCCATGCCATAGAACGAGCTAAAGCTGTTGATCTCTTTGTTGTACCACTGCTCCGAGATGGCCTGTCCAATATACTTGATCTCCTGGCCGGAGATGTCGTCAGAGATACCAGAACTGGCCAGGTTCTGGCCGTAGTTACCACTACCCTGCTTCCTAATTACAAAAGTCAGTAATTTGACTCATTTGAATAGCTTTCACCACTCATTCTCGATGGAACTTACATGTCATGTTCAAACACGCAGCCCTTGGCCGTATTAGCGGCATACTGGGCAAGGGTTTCGTCCCACTCCAGAGGTTTGGCACCGTGGTTTTTGCGAAGAATTGCGTGGTGGTCAATGACTGATTTTTGGTAGCTGTTCAAGTTGTTGGTTTCGGGGGCCTGCTGGGGTGGAGAATTTTTGGGAGTTGATTTGGGAGGTGAGGGGGCCTTGGGAGTCTGCGGCTTCGCTTCGAGAACTGGCGTTTTGGCCTGGGTCTTCACGTCGAGGACCGGAGGTTGAACCTTGGGGGTTTCAACCTGGGGGATCTGAACATCAACGACCACTGGCTGAGGCTTAGGTAGTTGGGGCGTAGGAGTAGGTGGTGAAGAAGAAGGCGCGGCCGAGGTGGTATGGGGCTTGACACTATTGTCATTTGCCAGAGCAGCAGGAGGAGTAGTAGCCTTGGGCGCCTCTACGTTGACTGCCGGTGTGTGTGTGGAGGTACCATCTTCATAGAGAGTGACCCATTCAACTTCGGTGACCCAATCAGTGACCATCACGCGCTTCTTCAAAGGGGTAGCGGTGGCCAACAAGGCGGCCGTGGCGACGAGAAAAATCGACGACTTCATTTTGAACAGCGTGATCGAATCTGTAAAAGAGTTAGCAACACTTTGACAACAAGACTATCCCGCTCCATTATATAAGAAAACAAAGAGGCCCTCATTATCTGATTTATCCGCATTCGGCGACAAGATATCAGACAATGATGTGATGGAAGGTGGCACCCGCCGCTTTTCTTGCCATGCGTCGCTGGTGCTCATGAGGCCAGAGACAAGGCGTTGTTTGGAGCAAACAATGCAAACAACGACTTGTTCATCTGGCGCCGGAACAGGTTGTAGAGCCGGGTGGCTGGTGGTTGACGACTCTGGAATGCTGTCGGTGGGGGGAACGGGTGAGACAGGAAGTCGAAAACGGTTGCTTCAAGTAAGTGGACAGCCAAACTTGCTGTTTTTGGGTGGGCGCACTCTTGTCGCAGTCCACGGCGTCGGCGTCGGCATTTGGCTCATCGTCCAGTTATAGTTCATGGCGGGCACCCATTACTCTCAGGTGAGTGTCGTCTGAAGAACCGAGATATGGTTTTACACCCGTTGATCATTGGGAAGCCTTCGGCGATCCCTGTCGAATTGAAAAGTTTCCCAGTCCGATGGCCGACGGAAGAGAAGAAACAATAATATAAAAAGAACACAAAGCGAACCGGGATTTTATTGCAAGGGGCGTGTGTTTTTTACCTTTGATACAGCGTTCAAGTTGTGTTCTTTTTGATCGTTACGAATACGGACTACTTCGTAGAAGGATTTTCACTTGCTTCAGAACCAGCTGGGCAGCACTGCTATCGATCTTAGGTTATGGGCCGTCTGACCAAGATAATCGAATGTCAAGGGAAGCCGGGTGAAACGTGAAGACGTTGAAAAGGCCCGTGTTTGAATCGAAAAAGAGTCTCAAGGAGCGTAAAGTGTCGTCGAGGACAAACAAAGGAGCGTGGGATGGAGAAAGAGTGCAGTTGGAAGACAAAAGCAGCAATACCGTCAAGGCAGCTCGACAATCCAGGTCCTTCGCTTTGGGGGGCGGGAGAGAGTGTGATGAGAAGAGAAGTTGTGGATCGACCAGAAACTAAATGTAAGATGGGCGCGGCCGACTGATGTTATTAAGGCAGGAACGGATGGGGTCCAAGCCTTTTTCAGCCATTTGCGAGGTATGTAGGTACTCCTTATGTACCAGCTGCGAGCCAACTGCCCTGCCTAGCTGTGGGTTATGGGGCGCTTGGAGCCGGCGGCTTGTTGCTCCGTAAGCCCACGCAAGCCGGGGGTGTGGAGGGACATGGGATACCTACATGCAGGTCGTTAAGTTCTAGGGACGACTTGATGGGAACAAGGGTTGGACACGGAGCAACGGCAAAGAGGCGTGGCGCGTAGACGTGTGAGGCATGACGCGGGTGGGCGGCAAGATTGGATGGTTTGAGCGCCAAGGGGAAGAACATGGCCGGCGGGGATCAAATGGGCGCAAAGGTAGATACATACTGGTACTTGGACACGTGCCACACGCATGTTGGGCCTCTTTGGCAATGAGCAGCGCAAGTGAGCAGCGCAGAATCCCAAGTTGAAGTGCTGGTGTCAACAACTGGCTCACCCTTCCACTGGCAGTGAGTGATGCATGATGGTCCGATGCGCGAGTTGCAAAATGTCTGGCAAACCCGATCGGACTGATTCATCCTCCCTCCATCCCAGCCCGCCACTGCGTCCAGATGACGCATTGTGCCCAATCGCAGCAGCGCAGTAGCGCCAGGGGTCCGCGGCTCTGAGTGGACAGGAATTTGCAGCGGCCCCTGACGCTAACAGACGCCCTGCACCACACGCCCTGAACCGCAACGGTGCATCTAATGAAGTCATAAATGGGGGGTGTGCATACTGGCTCAAACACACACATCATGGCGGGCGGGCGACGCTGAGCAGTCCGAATTCGAGTCCGCCACCCACTCGGCTTCCTGCAATCTTGGCTTGCTCATTGTCCATTGCCATAACCAACAATGAAGATTCAACAGCGGCCAACTCGTGTGCCGAGCCCTCTGTTACAGAACTGATGCCACAAATCTGATCCGATGCCGCGGATTCATGCCACAAATTGATGCCACGGATGTGGGCGTGGGCTACGGAGAACAGTAGCACAAGGATTGTACCTAGCCTTGTAGGTGTGTACCTATTCCCCGCCTACAATACCGGCTCATAGCCTGGCTTGGGGCATGACATCAGACGCATTTCCACTTGATTCCAAAAGCTGGTGCCTATCTCCCTTAATTTCGCCGTCCAGCTCACTTCGTTGAGGGTCTGTTTGTTCCCCTGGTTTCAATTCACATAATGCCTGCGGTGCCCTGCTGCAGTACCCTGCAAGAAGCATCCCCTGGCCTGGCCAATATTAGCAATACGGAGTATGTACCTATGGAGTACTATCTATGTATATTAATGATCGTCAAGGTTGCTGCGCAGATTGAAGAGGGGAATTTCACGGGGAATCTGGTGGGAGTTGTGTAATAATGGCATGAATTAATGGTTACCCAAGGCTGACATCTTTTGTCTCGAGCATCATTACACCGCAGACATCTGATCAATGGAAGCCACCGTTTCAAGAGTCTTTCGAGACATTGATCAATTTACTCTTGGCCCATCAGGCATCAGTGCCGCGCTGGATATGCGACGCACAGTGCATAGATGCTATTTGCTGTCGCCATGGCAGACTTCCAAAATGAGGATACATACCTGGATGGCGCAATCTCATGAGGAACAGCCAACAGAGCTTGCATTGCGCTGGACGGGTGCAGATCGGAGCATTTTCATTAGCGAAGGGATTACGACGGTCTGAGATCCTGTCATAGAAAGATTGCGACGCGGAAGGGTGTTTATCCATCCATCATCGTGAGGTCCTAAGGATTGAGATGGCTGGCCTCCCGACGATTCTCTTTCTCGTCCATGGGCCGCTTCCCAGCCGAGCAGCCGACTAACCGGGGTCGTGCTGGCCCTGGACCCGCTAAACAGACTAAGCAGACTTTCTGGTAATGTGGGGTGATGTCGTCCCTGAAACGTCCTCATCTCTCGGCCAGTGGGGCGCCACTTGGCTCGCTCCGCATCAGTACTCCGTATATACATACCTATTTCCGTAAAAAAAAAAGAAAACAGGCATCAAGAGAGGCGACAAACCTGGCATCAGGAAATCGGAGCGGAGATGCCTTCTCTCGATGCGTCGGAGACAGACGGGCGCCAATCTGCCGTGACGGCTGTCGCCTGGTTACGGCCGCGATCCCGTTGGCCGCTTTGGCCGGAAACTTGTCCCTTCGAGCTTCGACGAGCCTGCATTGCTCACCAGCTTCCTGGTTCACCCTTTTTCCTGCTTTTCCATTTCCTCCTCCTTCCCTTTGCCTCATCGTCGCGCAAACGTTGTTTCATCTGCACTGCCTTGTGCGACGCCAATTACGTACTAATTTTTCGTAATGCGACTGCAGGAGGAACAGCAAGGGGATCCCGGAAAGCCGAAGCGAACGGCTGCCCACATCGTCACGGACTCACGGGAGTCTTACAGAACAACAGCTTTTTCTCGCCATTGTCTATCATTTATATACACACACATTTCTATACCTACGTGTGTAACCACATGGCGCTCCGGCTCCGATATCACCGCCAAGTTCTACTGATACGTGTGAGGGCTAAGTACCCCACAGATACATACCTAGGTACATAGGTATGTAGTCGAAGCAATTTTCGACTCGGTCTCTGACTCTCTCCCTACTACGGAGTACCTAGTGCAATATAGCCTGTTGTCGCGTCTATTGACCAATTCCCCCAGAGTAATGCCATCCCATGTTGATCCTGCGCTGAACCAGGCCGCAGCAAACTTTAGATGATGAATTGATCCGAGTGCCACTCCCCATACATTGTAGTTCGGATCGTTCCCGCTGGAGCCCGAATACATGTACCTACCTAATGCATGTAAAGCAGGAGCAACCAGCGTCTCGACTTTTTGGCCACAAGGTCTTATGTACCTACTCCGTACGGTCGGAGTACAGATACCCCAACCAACATGGTCTCTTATCCCGTTGCCGGCCGCGAATGGAGCCCGGCCGGCTCAGGATGCCGTGCATCACGTACTAGTGGCGAAATATACAAGACTTCAGATCAAACCTCGACTACTTGGCGGGTATTCCTCATAGACGGAGACGTTTCCGCTGAAACATGAACCAGGTCGGCCCCCCTCCTCCAGCCTGACTTCCGATGCACAATGCTATGCGAAGGTTGTCAATCAGGTGCTTGTCAAATGGTGACAATCGTGATGCGACACTAACTAAATAAGCGTTGGGGAAATACAAATACATATGAAGATTGGGCAGCCGCCGCCGGCCGGGCACAGCAGCGTAGTATCGGGAAGGTTTGATGTTTTGCTTTGCGTATAACTATAAGACATGCCGTCGCCCATACTTCTTCTGGTGTACCCCCGTGTGCACAAATCTGCGGCAAGGTTTCGTTGATTCGTATATCAACGTGAAGCGACATTAGAGCATTGGATTCTCGACAACGGGCCTCATCGCGGAGCCGAAAGTCACCCCATGATAATGGGCCATGCAGCCATGCTTGTCCGACGTTCCTCGGCTCATGATAGCCGAGTGTGGATCACTCTTCGTGCTTCTATTTAGCCTGCCGTGATTACATAGTTGACCAGTATGATGAGACGGAGGGCGGGACGATAGCATGGGGGAGATGGATCATGGAATGGGCAGATGGATGCTGCCCGTGGCCTGTCTGCGTGGAGTACCTTGTATGTACCTGGTAAATACCTAAGTACCTCAGCATGGCCATCGACGGCCTTGCATTGACTGCATTGAGCACGTAGGCACAGTATGTACATGTGTATGTGGCCCCCGCCTCTGCGAACACCTGCGACACGCGATACCTCCGAGATGTCTGCATGCCCGATGCATGTACGAACCAGCCTTGGTGATATGTATGTATGTACATATTGGTGTTTTCGTCAAGCGGGCGTCAGCGGCACGGGACGTTTGAGACAGCGACCGCACCGGGGCCGCGGGCGGCCCTCACTCCGTAAGCTGGGGATCATTGCTGTCGCCGTCAGTATCAATGCTTCACGACGAGAGGCCACGCAACTTGTGAGGCTCACTGCCTCGACAGCAAATCATCACCCCTCAAACCTGATTCAACTCTCAAGACTTATTTTCAGCCGCTAAGCGTGCGTTAGGAGTATGTAATATGACGAAAGGCCCGGTGGCAGGTTCGCACGCTGCGTTGTCGGAAGAGTTCCATCACAACCAAGGCATGGGAAGAAAACCTCAGATCCATTAATAGCAATCGACATATCATACATGGCCCTTTGGAATGGGTATAGCCAAGGGTATGTGTAAGCTAGGTTAGTAGGTTTATGGGCATCTACCATAGAATGCAAGCTCAAACCCATCCAAGGCCCAAGGGAATTTGCCACATCGCAGTCCTTTATGTTGGAGGTAGCAGCCTCACATCTGAGACATCACCCGTTTGTTGTAGGTAGCATAGACCGCCTATGTATGATATATACAGTCGGCCCATTCTCCCATTCCTAGAGATAGTCTTTCTAGATAGACATCATAGATATCGCAGGGTATATAGGGGTATCTACAAGCACTGAACAGTGGCCAGACGGCTGCGCCCACTCTTTTGTGCAACAATAGACATACATCATTCAGACATATCTCATTACTATACAAAAGGCCTTTCCCCTCGCTGTGTACACCCGACGACGTTGGTACAAGGGTGGATCGAGATGCCGTGGCCCGTAATCAACGGCAACTGGCGTCGTGCCACGGCCGACTTGATGCACGATGAGCCAAGAACTCGCTGATCTTTCAAGACGGGTCAATTAAATATGACACGACAGAACCGAAGCAGCAGTAGACATTTATGTCGAGCCCTCGTGCTCCGATTTTCTTGCTCGCCTGCCTTGCAGGGTTGAATCATCGTCTACTCGAAAATTATCCCTCATCTAAAGGTTCTTCCAACGTCACAGCACTGAGACAGAAGCCATGAGAATCTGCGTCTTTCTATCCTCGTACGAAGGGTCAGGCTCCGTCTTGGAGGATCTCGACACCGTCACGTCTCAGCCAGGACTATTCACCTCTCAGCATGAATTCGAATACCGCTGGATACACAAACACAAGGCAGAGCTGCAAATTAACGACGCAGTTGCTGAGGGATTCGACTTTTACTTCAACTTCCTCTGGGGCACGCCCAATGACGCGGTTGCGGGGGCAGACGCCTCCCGCTATTTCGAATCGTTGGACCTGCCATCCTGCGGAGTCCGCAGCTCGGAAAGGTCCCAGACAAAGAACGACTTCTACGAAGCGGCCAGGCTTCACGGGGCGCCACGAGTTCCTGGCGTCGAGCGGTTTCCCTTGTTCGTCAAGCCCGGGTTTGGATGTGCCAGCCAGTTAATTGACGAGAGGTCCGTATGCCGCAATCAGGAGGAACTGGACTCTGCGCTTCGCCGCATGCACGAAGCATTGCACGAGCCGCGCATGAGGCGTGCCACCGCGTTGGGCATGGAAGACCCTGCTGGATATGCACGTTCTCTTGAGGCCGCCGGGCGGAACAGCGAGGATATCGTTGTGCAGGAATACATTGAAGGCAAGGACTATGGCTGTGTCGTCGTTCAACTAGGCCAGAGCGGTGTAGCTATCACACCATTGGCCTACCGGATGAAGAAGCCCTTGCCACAAAAAGAACAGTTCCTCACCTTTGACGGCAAGTTCGACGACGGCACACACATGGAGTTGCTGCGGAAAGAAGACGATGCCGTGCTGTATGAGCATCTCCAGCAGGCAGCCATAGAAGCATTCGCTGTCAGCAGCTGCAGAAGCAATAACACGGGATGTGACGTCGATCTTCGAGTCACGCCCGATGGACAAGTCTTTGTCATTGAGGTGAATCCCCAGCCAGCGGAGTTCCTCCCCACGGGGCAATACCAAGACTTGTCCATTGTGCAGGGCTTCCCGGGTGGCCATTGGGCGTTGATTAATGTCTATATTGCGAATCACTTGCTTCGTCACCCCTTGGAGCATGAGAGCCGCCATCTCGGCACCGCGTCCGCGTATGATGCTATGGCTCCGAAGTATGACTATTTGATGAGTACCGGAGATACTACCATTAAGCAATCCCTGGCTGAGCTGGTAGAGAAATATGACTTTTCGGGGACAATTCTTGATCTTGGCTGCGGGACAGGTGCTTTTGGACGAATGCTGGCGCAGAGCCAGAAATACATGAGACAGGCTGCCTCTGTATCTACTGCCCCTTCTTCTTCACCTCCGAACACCTCCTACACCGTCACCAATGGATCCAATGGGACCAAAGAGACCAAAGGGAACTACCGTCTGCTAGGCTGCGATATCTCCTCCGGCATGCTGGATGTCTGCCGCGAAACGGGCTTCTACGACTCCCTCCACCAGGCTACCATGCATTCCGTCCTCATGAACCTCACGGAGCCCATCGACCACGTGGTCTGCTCTTCGGCCCTGCAGCACATTGAACCAGAATTGTTCTCCTTCGTCATGGTGCTGTTCTTTCTACGCGCCAGCAAGTCCATCACGCTGAGCGTGGAAGAAATCCCCGATGTGTACAATGAGAACCTCATCAAGACGGGCCATATCAAAGCCGGGTCTATGGCTCCAAGCTCTAACCATGTGGGTGCGATGGAGGCGTTTGGGGTGCCGGAGGGGTTGGGTTGGCGGCTGGTGAGTAAGGAGCGGGTGTTTTCGTGGGCGTCGCCTAAGACGGGGGATCGGATATATTCAACGTATTTTCGGTTCGAGAGGAGTGATGAGGGGGGGGTGGGAAGCTACACTATGTTTAGGAGTGTCATCTGAACAGTGAAAAGGGGGGCCTCGGTTGGTGCGCCGTCTTCTTCAGAGGGAGAATGGAGAAAAGAAGTTTGGCTGGAGCCTGGGTTCAACACGGATTCATGATTGAAATACTATCTGCACATGAGAGATGATCCCGCTATGTAGATCACAATGCACATTGCAGATGAAAAAGTGATGTCTGTCGGGATACATGGAGGCTACTAGTCTCTTTGGCCGATGGGGAATGTTCAGACTCAACGCTCTATAGGAATTTCTCAACAAGTTACACTCATTACGTATATCTTCTCTAGAAGTCCATACGCTCTGTAGAAGAAAGGCGCTGTTGCCGCGATGTATGATACCCGTCCCCATACTTGTTAGTATGAACATCATCGCCTTGATCTCCCTCCGATGATCGATCCAGTGCAGCAACCAGCATTGCTACAGTACAGTACATTCACACATGAGCTGACGCGTCCATCGTTCACATGTGACCATCTTACATATGTCAAACGGCTTCTCCACCAACTCGATTCATGATCACCGGCTCCTCATCTGCAATCATACTCACAACTTACAAGCCACACTCATTCTCTCTTGAATCTGCGAGCACTCTGCATGTACGGTGTGCATGTAGACTGTAGTATGGCCCGCATTTGTTCTGCATGTGCAGTGACAGTGACATACGCGTTTTACGGTTCGCATGTTCCGTCTGCATTGTACATAGATGATAGTTGCAACTTGCACAACGTCGCTGCTACAGATGTCCCTGTCTGTCGGCATCTTCGATTCATTCCGGCAAGTCCCAGAGAACTTGCCTCAGTGTTTCGACATTGTGCGGCGAAAGAAACACACGAGATGCACATTGGATATATGTAGCAGTGTGGGCATGGGTATACATAGCATGCATTTGCATGCCGCTTGATCCGATCGGCGATGATCCGATGCTTCGATAATCCATGGTGAGCTCGTTGCATCATGACGAAGAAGTGGCGAGCTCAAGGCAAAAGTTCCCCGGTTGAGCACGGTTGTCTGACTGACTTGGTCTTATGCATACCTATGTACAAGACGTATGTACTCCGGTATAGTACAATGAACGAGAAAATCACTTTCTATTTTGAGCTTCCTAAAGATACTGTATACATGCTTGCAATGGAGTACCTAGGTATGTACGGAGTATGTATGTACTGCACATGTACTTCGTAACAGTTATGTGGGTATTTAGGTAGAAAGGTACCTACCTTTGTAAGTTGTACCTACGTACATAACTGACACCTCCGCCCCCGCTCCCGCCGCTATCTTCAAACAACATTCCCCAACCACGATAATGCAGGCCCCTAAAAAAGCAAACAAGCAAAGTCAGTCAACAAAATGTTTTGTAACTGCATTTGCTTTTTCAACCCTGTAGTTAATTACATATTCGCAAACGCAGAGAACCCCCATCGAGTTTCACAATGCCCGGGTGGGATGGAGACATGGTCCGGGGCTTCGGGACCATCCTCTCCATCCCTGCGAGGGGGCTCAAGATGTGGCATATTCCGTAGTTGGTAACTTGGTGTGAGTTGTTGAAGATAATTGTGGCCCCTCCCTTCCTCACGGAGACAAACAACAGAGACAGATTCTGCTGGCAGTGGCAACGATCTACCTATCCCCAAGAAGGACACGCAAGGGGGGATGTTTCTGCTTTTTTTTTAGGCACGAGTCTCTGCTGACTTACTGCGGAGTTTTACGCTTCTTTTCCGTATGTACATCGACTAGGCCGTGGTAATGGGCCCATGATCTTGTTTCGCCCTGTTACATGCTGCGCTGGGGTTTGGAATGGAGGGCGTGGATATGGCGTGGACGTAGTTGAGATAAAGCCGCTTTCTCGGGTGTCTTGATAGGTAGGTAGTTGGGTACACCGTACACGAGTACATAAATATTCGTTGTTATTGTGTTTTCGTTGTTCTACCTCGTGCGTACGTTCAATGGTTATGGTGAGATATGGCTGTGTTTCCACTGAGCCACTTGAAGGCATCTTGAGTCGGAATGAAGTGTATGGAAAGCTCGTTGAGTTTCGGTGCAGGGTAGCAGGGGCAGCCTACCTAGGAAACATGCGAATGCAACACAGACATTTCCTTGCCTCGGGTGCTCAGAAAGCTCTTGTTCATGTCCGTCTCTTTTATTGCCTGTTTTCTCTATCCTCATTCGTGTGCGCAAGTGCATGTATGAACACACCCTGCACTCGGACGAAGTGTAAAACATGAAACGGTGTTCTGGAAAGGGGAGAAAGCAACCAAGTGGCAAGACGCAACACTCACACTTCAACATGCCTTGCGGTTTGGTGAAGAGGCAACTGCTCTTTTGGTAGAAAGAAACGTGACGAAAAAAAAACATAGCAAGATCCGTCGAAAAATCGAGACCACCCCGTTCTAGCAATTCCATCCCCTCTTCCATCAGCAGATTTGGACTCTTGCTCACTGCTGACACTGGCCACAAAGGATAGCACAAGACTGCACTTCCTTACCGCATCACTCGTGAGAACTCGAGTAGGCCGCTTTGCCATCACCTGCTGAGAAATACGACGCCGTGACACAATTCCATCTTGCCATGCGGCGGCCCAAGGCATCTGGTGTACCGCGACATCCACATGCCTGCTCACTTGTTCGACACACCCAGTGACCGTCCGGAGGCAGTCTCTTTGGATGCCGACCGTTTTTGCCCGGCCACGTAGTTGGTCGCTTAGGGCTTCATGGACGAAGTGCGCAAGAGACGCACATAATGCTCGAGCTTCGGGGCTTGCACAATTCTGTGGCATGGAGACGGTGCCTTGAAGGCGGTGAGGGGAGCTGGCAGACTGTAGCCCAGACTGTGTAGGACACAGTGATGGGGAGGGGGTTGTTAGCCAACTTAACTGCTTGTAGGCAGAAAAGGGAAGAACCAGATATTAGTAAGTCAAAGAAAAAGCGAATAGACACAATAGCGGCCAATCCGGCCGGACACGTTGGTAAGATCATGGCGTTAAACCATCCACCATCCGCAAGGAGATTGATTCACTGCATCACGATGACTCTTGGACAGACAGCTCCAGACCAAACAGTTGGCCGTTCAATTGGATTCAAATATACATAATGACGTCTCGCTGATTCCTTCACCATTCCTAGGCCCACCCTATTGCTTCGCCTCAGACTGTCCCGCAACAAAAGGCTTGCCATCACCGGGACCAATGCGCCTATCAGCAAAGATCTGATGTGTCCGCAGATGCACGGGCGTAACATTGGGGGGCTGGTCGGGGATCTTCTTCTCCAAATTCTGCGTCCATCTGTATTAGCGAATACACAATAAGACAACCGCCGCAACGCTTCACTATTCCCCTTCAACGTTGCTGAAGAGAGGTTGACCGCTCGACTTACCAGCTTTTCGTAAACACACTTGTTCAGTTTCCACTCGGCAGGTCGGCATTGCCACATCTGGTGGTTTCGATTTTCGAGACAATCCCAGTGCTTGCTAAACTCGGCCAAGCAGTGTGTATCGATGTCCTTGAGCCTGTGTTGCGCCCGCCACTGGGCGTCAGCATTGAGAAGTTCAGAAAGCTCCAATACTTGTCCGTTGTCCCCGTTCAGGACTCAAAATCTCGGCTCGGGAAAGGGGCGTTTCCAACGTACACACTCTGTGCGCAGCGAGTGACTCGGCGGCCTTCCTTCATGCAGTCGAATTCGCCGCGACCGGCGTTCTCGTTCTTGCACTGCATGTAATCATCGTTGTAGTCGCGGCATCGTGCGCCGATGAAGTAAGATGCCGACAGAAGGGGCGCGGAACTGGTGCCGACCTCCTTAACGGCGGGAATGCTGTCGGGGAGTGGTGTGGTGTCGATGAGGACTTCCTGATGGAACCTGTAGTCTGGTGTATTAGCCACAGCAAAGGTCACGATTGCCGTTGTTGAGATCCAAGCCGGAGAACCTCAATCGCACCAGAGGAGGAGGCGGAAAGACCGGAGGATCATTCAGGAACATACTGAGTTCGTCGGGCCGCCATGTTGCCTTGCCTGGGATGGGGACTGCCCTTTGGGTCGAGACGAAGTGAGGTTGGTGAAGCTGGTGCCGGTCGCTGGACGTCGGGGAATCTGGAGGTTGAGAATGGAATTGGTCGTCTTTGATTGGTGGGTGGGTAGGGGTGGAGACTTGGCTGACAAGGACGGGAAGGCGGCGCGAAACTGCACCAATGGAAAACGAGAGGAAATAGAGCCTCAACTTTCGACAACTCTCGACGCGCGACAACACCTCACAAAAAGCTGCCATCCAGACAGAGCTGGACGACCAGACGAGGGCCAAGCTGATCTACATACCTTATTGAACTGGTCCAAATCCACGTGCCAGCTCCCGCAAATAAGTGTATGATACCCGACGGCATCAGATAGCTCATACTTCCTGCTGGGCAGCAACCGATCGATATCCAACAGCTCCACCAGACTTCACCACCTCAACCTCATCTCGAGAGACCATGTCGATGTTCGGTCAAACCAAGCCGGCGGGCTCGGGGGGCCTTTTCGGTCAACCACAACCTGCGCAGCAATCTCAGCCTACTGCGGCGAGCAGCATATTCGGTCAGGCCATGGCCAACCAGCAAAACAACAACACCACGGGCAATAATGCGCTCGGACAGCAGCAAAATGCACAACAAATGCCCGCCTTGTCTCAATCACAAGCGCAGTTGTCAAGTTCCCTATGGCAACCAGGCAGAGACACACCTCGTAGGTCTCACACCAGCTGCGACCCCTCTTTCTCCCTCGCCTTCTTCCAAACCGCAGGCGAAAGCATCATGCCTAACTTATGTGTTCTAGACCAGCAGAAACCGATCATCGATCAGATCAAGCTCGTGACTGAAAAATGGGATCCCTCCGGCCCTAGTTGCGTCTTCAAACACTACTTTTACAACAAGGTCGATGAGGCCCACGTCCCTTTCTACAAGCCTCAGCCTCACGAAGATGCCAACGAGTGGGAGGAAGCACTGCAGAAGAAGCCAGCTTCAGGGTACATGCCCGTGCTGTGCTCGGGGTTCACGGGCGTAGCGGATCGTCTGAAGACGCAGAAGCGAGCCATCACCGACTTCAACACGCGCTTGCATCAGATCAACGGCAGCCTCGATGCTATCCTGCAGCGGCACGAGCTAGAGACCGAGGTTAGGGCACTGGCGGCTAGGAGACGGCAGACTGCCATTAGTGAGAGGTGTCTAGTCCTGGCGGCCAAGGTACAGATTCTGCGGAACCGAGGCTACGCGCTGAGCGCGGATGAGGATGATCTCAAGAACAGACTACAGATTTTGGAGAGAGAGGTCAATGACCCGGCTGTGGGAGCCAGGGAGGAGGAAATGTGGAGCAGGCTCATCTCTCTGAGGGTATATTCGGACCGCTTGAGCAAGGAGCTCGATCAACCTGGTGGGCAAGATGGGGAGGGCCTGGATCCCGAGACTGAGGCCAAGGCGAAGAAAGTAAGTCCATTTGTAGTATCCCCTTCTTTTGCTCCTATTCTTAGCTTCTCATCTCATGATGACGTAATGATCATTGCATACCATGACCCGGCAAGCTGGTTTACGGGAAACTCAGGAGGCTAACAAGCGACATCAGGTATTGGAAGACTATGAAAAGCAACTTCAGCACTTGAGGAAGGAAGTAGAAATACTTGCACAAGACTTGCAGCAATGGGAAAAGGGCCGTCAGGGAAACTCAAAGTCAAGATGACAAGACAAGCTGAGGAGCGTGAAGATGGAGGTGCAAACGAGGCTCATTGAGTGGCAAGGCCTGCATGGAGCGCTTCTGCCGAAATTCGAAATGCCATTAAGTGTCGATGCGCCAATGAATGGTATTTTGTTTAGGATGGACAAAGGAGCTGCGTCTAAGGCGTGGTAATGGGAAAGAATGGATGGGGCCTTGAATATACGGCTTAAAACATGGCTTTAAGACGCCCTCTGAACTCGTAGCTCGATGCGAATCCAGATTGACATTTATCGGTCATGTGACGTGGCGTCGATGTCCCATTGATTGAGCGGCTTCTAACACATCATAAAACATTGGGATAACCATTGAAACATGTCTAGAATGACATAACGTGAGCTCTTAGGTTCGTACAAGCAACTGGAACGATCGCGGTACCGCTTGTAGCTAGGTGTGAGTGATGCTGTTCATATGAAGGGCACTAGAACACTCAAGAACCCGTTCTTAGCAAGGCAGAAACATAGCTTCGTGTACGAGCCGCTAGAACAATCAATGGCTGCGCGTGCTGCTAATAACCAAGGAAGCGGAAGCTTGGGTCCCTTGATTAACTGTGGTATAGATTTCCCGTATACTTAAGGCGCCCATATGCCTTTCTAGATAATTCTCTGGTTTCGCTCTTTATCGTACACTATACAGTGAGCAGCACGCCCTGCCGAATTGTAGGCGAATTGGGCCGTCATTACTCTTGATGTTGAAGTATTTCATTGTGCCGCCTAGCACATGGGCAGGCACAGAGAAGCCTTCATCGTCTTCTGTCTCTACGGCCTCTTGTCTCCGCCCAGAATCGAAAGTACGGGGGTTCATCATCGTCTAAACGGCGTCTTCTGGTTGGGTCTGAAGTCTATGCTCTCTAAAAGACTCTGCTAGCCATGTCAATGGCGAAAGGAGCTGTGACGCATCATTGCCGAGTCAGCGACTAACCTGCTTCCGAACTTGTGATGCAGTCTCAGGCAAGGCAGGGTCTCGTCAAACCTCTCCGCGTGGATCACGAAGAAGATAGACCAAGCAACAAGTAAATAGGAGAAGAATAAGGTGAGAGAAACATACAGAGATACAACATGAAGGCAGCCGCGACGACCTGCTGAACTGTAAAGATAGCCTCGGCCTGCATGGCGCGGATCTCCTCGGGGGACTGCTGCGGGGGGGCGACTGGTTCAACGAGCTGTTAGCTTTCGCGATTGCAGACTCCCTGAGTGCATTGTCTCAGCTGCTCCACGAGCGCGGCGTGACACATACATCCTCCAAACATTGTCAGTAGTGGTTTTGAAGTCGTGTCGGGCAGGTAAATTCGGTGATATACGGAAGACAGGGCGATTTCGGCGTCGATGAAAAAGAGGCATAGGCGCAGAATTCCCAGCGCCGGCCCGAAGAACTTCCGTCAGGACGGGAATGGAACGACGAGGTCTCCACTCATCCCGCTTAAAGACGGTTATTTGCGATGGATCCCTACATGATCCGATAAAGGCGGAATCCGATAAGGACGGCATATGATAAAGAGATTTTGGAACCCTAAATGGGTTCACTTCTGAGAAGTGGGAATCGCGAGCAAAGCGCTTTAGTCACAGAATGCTATCAATCGTATGAGTTTTTAATTGTCTTTCTACTGCTCTTCCCCGCCATCTTTTCCGCCTGGCCATCTTTCTTCTACATAACCAGTCTTTCATTTCATTGTCTCTTCGCGTCGCATGTTGGTTCATTTTGCCACCAGTCGGCCACCGCTACTCCCACAGCTCTCGGCTCAACCCCATAAGTCACAATTTACAACCACCACGACCACCATCGATCACCGACTTCGGGCTCAGAAGGTGCTTGTGTCACTTGGCTGTCGACATAATTCCTGGCCATACTCGTCGACTGACACATACTCGGCATCTCTCAGGATCTTGTGGCCTTGAACCGTCTGCGCGACACGCACCGTCCGCAATCAGCCACAGAGCACGCAATGGCTTCGAGACTGGCTCTCGCCCGAGGAGCGCCCTTGCGGCCTTCGGCCGCGCTTCTTAGTCGCGCTGCCATTTCTCGTGCCGTTACCGCCCGCTGGGCATCACAGAGAACCAGGGGTGCATTTGTTGCACCTTTGAAGGAATATCATCGCAACCCATTTGATGATCTCCGTCAGGATCCTGCCTTCGAGGACATGCGGAAGAAAAATGCAGAGGCTTCTCTTCCATGGGAGGACTTTTCTACACGGCACATTGGTCCGCGCGACGAGGATATCGCGGCTATGCTAAAGCAAATGGACTCTGGGGTTGACACTCTGGACGCCTTTGTTGCTCAGGTCATACCGGAGGACATCATGCTGCCTCCCCAAGAAAAGATCCAGTCTCTTCCAAAACAGTACAGTGAGACTGGCATAACCAAGGCCTTCAAGACTATGCATATAAAAAATGTCATACACACGTGGATGAATGGTGGCGGTTACTATCCCGTCCAGACCCCCCCAGTCATCAAGCGGAACGTTTTCGAGAACCCAGCGTGGTACACCAGCTACACTCCGTACCAAGCCGAAATCAGCCAGGGTCGTCTGCAGTCGTTGCTCAACTACCAAACAATGGTCTGCGACTTGACTGGTCTGCCTGTCGCCAATGCTAGTCTGCTCGACGAAGGCACCGCGGCCGCCGAGGCCATGACCATGTCTTTGAACAGCCTCCCAGCATCTCGTGCCAAGCGACCCGACAAGACGTATGTCGTTTCTCACCTCGTCCACAACGACACCATCCAGGTCATGCGTGGCCGTGCCGAGGGCTTCGGTATTCGCCTCGAGGTACTCGACGTGTCAACTTCCGACGCGATAGAGAAGATTCAGAATCTTGGCGATGATCTAATAGGCATTCTGGCTCAATATCCCGACACCAACGGCGGTGTGGGTGATTATCGATCGCTGGCGGATATTGCTCACAAGCAGGGTACACTCTTTAGCGTTGCCACGGATCTGTCTGCTTTGACTCTCCTGAAGCCCCCTGGCGAATGGGGCGCCGACGTTGCATTCGGAAACTCGCAGCGATTTGGCGTTCCTCTGGGCTTTGGTGGACCTCACGCTGCCTTTATGGCCGTCAAGGAATCCAGCAAGCGACGTCTTCCCGGCCGTATTGTTGGTGTTTCCAAGGACCGCACTGGAGGGCGCGCGCTGCGTTTGGCTTTACAGACCCGAGAGCAACACATCCGTCGCGAAAAGGCCACTAGCAATCTCTGTACTGCTCAGGCTCTCCTGGCCAACATGGCTGCCATGTATGCCGTTTACCATGGCCCCGCCCAGCTCAAGGAGATGGCCGTGACCAATCTTCGCTACTCCCGTATGATTCAGTCTGCCGCGCAGCATTACGGTCTCCCAGTCACCACTGCCACTCTTGACCCTCAGGGTCGGGTTCTGTCGGACACTGTAACCATAACTTTTGACAGTGCCGAGGCTTGTCGGACGCTTCGCAATAATCTCCTTGGGAATTCGATCAGCAGTGGAAAGGGGCGGGCCGCGAATCAGGTCATTCTTGCTGCCTTCCCTACTTTTAGGATGGAAACCTATCTCAACGTTGTTCAGGCTTTCCAGTCTGTTGCTAGGAAAAACCATACTGACTCTTGCGTCGCCATGGCCAACAAATTATGGACTAAGGGCTGGGAACCGTCCGTGAAGCAGGTGGTTGACGAGATCCCCGACAGTGTTCGCCGAGAGTCTAGCTACCTGACTCATCCCGTCTTCAACTCTTACCACAGCGAGACCGAGATGCTCCGATATATTCACCACCTGCAGTCCAAAGACCTGTCTCTCGTCCACTCCATGATACCCCTGGGCTCCTGCACTATGAAGCTCAACGCAACAAGCCAGATGGAACTCGTTGGCTATCACAAAAGCTCTAATATCCACCCCCACGCCCCTGAGAGCAGCAAGGTGGGATGGAATACCTTGTTCACTATAACTCGCCAGCAGCTCGCTGTCCTGACTGGCATGGATGACACCTCACTGCAGCCCAACTCTGGTGCCCAAGGCGAGTTTGCCGGTCTGCGAGCTATCCGCAAGTATCATGAGCAGCAGCCCGGTCCCAAGCGTGATATTTGTCTGATCCCTGTTTCCGCTCATGGCACCAACCCTGCCTCTGCTGCCATGGCGGGCATGCGTGTGGTCCCCGTCAAGTGTGACCTGGCAACCGGCAACTTGGACCTAGCTGATCTCGAGGCTAAGTGCAAGCAGTATGAGGCGGAGCTTGGTGCCTTCATGGTGACGTACCCCAGTACATATGGTGTTTTCGAACCTGATGTTCGCAAGGCTTGTGACCTCGTTCACGCCCACGGCGGCCAGGTGTACATGGACGGGGCCAACATGAACGCTCAGATTGGACTAACGTCTCCGGGAGCCCTCGGCGCTGACGTCTGCCATCTGAACCTTCACAAGACTTTCTGTATCCCCCACGGCGGCGGTGGTCCCGGTGTCGGCCCTATCTGTGTCAAGTCTCACCTGAAGCCCTTTTTGCCTGACGTTGATGGCCAGACTCCTGTGTCCAGCGCTGCTTACGGCAGTGCCAGCATTGTGCCCATCAGCTGGGCTTACATGGCGACCATGGGTAGGTTTCGACCTCTCTTCTTTTTCTTTTATCTTTTTGCCCCAAGCATTTTGTCCCGTGTCATTTCACTTTTGTTCTTCCTTGAGAACTTACCACGCGCCCCCTGAGTCAATTTGATCTAACATCTGTGAATAGGTGACGAGGGTCTCCGCAAGGCCACCAGCGTGGCTCTGCTCAATGCCAACTACCTCCTTGCCCGTATCAAGGACCACTACCCCATTCTCTACACCAACGAAAAGGGCCGCTGCGCTCACGAGTTCATCATTGACGCCCGTCCGTTCCGCGAGTCGGCTGGCATCGAGGCCATTGACATTGCCAAACGTCTCCAGGACTACGGCTTCCACGCTCCAACCATGAGCTGGCCTGTGCCCAACACGCTCATGGTCGAGCCCACGGAGAGCGAAAGCAAGGAGGAGCTGGATAGATTCGCCGATGCGCTGATCAGCATCCGCGAAGAGATTCGCGAAGTCGAGGAGGGCAAGCAGCCTCGCCAGGGCAATGTCCTCCGCAACGCGCCCCATACGCAGAAGGACTTGATTGTGGGTGACGGTGAGGGTACATGGGACCGCCCTTACTCACGTCAAAAGGCCGCTTATCCTCTGTCGTACTTGATGGAGAAGAAGTTTTGGCCGACCGTGACCCGTGTTGACGACAGTAAGTTGATAATTCCCGGTGTGCGTGATTCTGATCAAGCGGTGACTCAGCTAACCTGCTTACAGCCTACGGTGACACCAACCTCTTTTGCACATGCCCCCCTGTGGAGGACACTACCCAGTAACGAACATTTAGAATACCCTTTCTTCGTTTTATTTGCTCTTTTCTTCCAATTGTCCATTTTGTTCGCATTTCTGTCTATTTGGAAAAACCGGAAAAAGGAAAAGCACGTACTTCAACATTCACCGGTTCGATAGCTTGCAAAAAGGCAAGACACGAACGAGCAGGGGTGTATAGTATTCATCATGCGCACTCATAGATCTAGAGAGGACTTGCACCATCCACATCTTCTCTCACGCTCCGACGATATTTCTTGAGTTTTTGGTCTTTATCTGGATAGAACAAGGCTCGCTCCCGGTTTTGACTATTTGATCTTTCTTTGTCTTCGGTCTCGTTCTCCGTCTCATTTTGTTTGGACACTGGACGGAATTCAACACCAAGGGGCGTTCTTTTTACCATGTTTAATAAAAGGCCATAAAGCGGGAGGGTTAGGAAGGAATTGGCTCATCTCAACATTGGGAAATTTCGGGTCCGGGGTGGCGTTTTGGTGCGGTAGTATGTGTGTGGCTGTGAAATAAAGTCGCTTCGTATCTGGATTCTTGTTTGCCACTTTTTGACGTGCTGTGTTGATGGATGTAGTATGCACTTTGTGTTGCGGCTTTGTGTGTGCGGGAGGTTCTCGTCGATATGAATTCGAACGGGCATCTATTTTGGCTATGTAGTTCTTTTAACATCGACATTCCACCCCTGGGTAAGATTTGCCTTCTCCTTCTTTGGCTCATCAACTTGCACAAGTTTTCCATCTTTATCCATCCACAAATGTAAATAACGTCCGTGGAAATCAGCTTGAATCTCTGCCTCTCTTCTATATAGTTCCGCAGAAAACCCTCCTAGTCTGCACCATCATCCATCCGTGAGCACCACATGACCCCTTGGTACCCCCCAACTCTATGGATATATTTTCGTAAAACATCCACACACTATCGTTCTGGACCTTTGAACCACTATCTCTCTATATCTGCACCTCCAACCCCATTGATTTAAAAGAAAAAACATCACGCCTCAAACACCAACGCAACCCCATCATCCCCCGCCGTCACAATCCTCTCCCCCGTCTGCCCCTGCACAAACCCTAACACACCACCCCTCTCCCCATCCCCCCTATGGCCCTTCCACTCCTTCACAAGGCCCCTATCCGTAGCACCCCCCGCCGTCGTGCCCGTAACACCCCCACTGCGAAGATCCCACCTACGCACCACGCCATCCATGCCACAGCTAGTAAGCAACCAGGAACTCTTCAAGAACTCCAGCTTCACAACCGCATGGTCCTCGTGAGCACCCGAAATATGCCTCCTTACAGCAAACCGCCTCGTGGCATCATATATCACGATAGACCCATCCACAGACCCCGCCGCAAGGAGAACCGTAGGCGGACTCGTCGACGACAGCGTCGCAGCGAGAGTCTCAACACTATCAGCTTGCGTGTGCAGCGATGCAAGGATCTGGCCCCCCGACGTGGCATCCGAGACGGTGACTTTGGGCCCCCCCCCGCGAGAACTTTTCTGCGCTTGAGAGCGCTGATTCGAAGACGTGGTGGTGGTGGTGGGCTGACTCAGTCGTGGTAGGGAGACAATCTTGACGGCACCGCCTGCGCCGCCGACGGCGACGAATGTGCCCTTTGGATCGGTGACAATGGAGTATAGGCCGCCTTCTACTTCGAAGCGCTGGTCCTCGCCCGTGAGGGACATGGCTGTCATACCGTTATCTTGGACCATGTTCCGGGAGGCGGCGGCGCCCCAGACGTCCCAGGCGTAGAGACTGCTGTCTTCCGAGACGGTTGCTAGGAGGAGTCCGTCAGGGGTCCATGTGCCGGCTGTGCAGGACTCCGTGTGGAGGAAGTAGCTCTGGGTGATCTGGAGAGGGTTTGAGGGGTCGCTGCTGTCGATTGTGTAGACCCAGACGGAGCCGTCAGTGGCGCCTAGTGCGACGGTGTTGGGGTGGTCGGGGGAGGGACATGGTGCGAGCCAGTTGATTTCTTTTACTTCTTGGGCTTCTCCTAGGGGGGAGATGTTGAGAGGTTGGCCGGGCTGGACGTCGGCTTTCCAGACTTTCATGCGGCCGTCGAGACCGCCGCTGATGAGGTACTCGCCGCGGGGGTATGTCCAGCAGAGGGTGTTGATGGAGTCGGTGTGGCCCTCGAGCGAAAAGAGGCTGTCTAGCTGGGTCGTTGTGGGCGTTCCTGCTGCGCCGGCTGGATCGCTGGCGTAGCTGGCTGGAAGGACGGGCCGTGATGTAGCGGCGGAGGTGTCAAAGAGCCATCCTGCGCCGGGGGCGTCTTCTTCAGGGCCTGCTGAGCCGCCGACGGCCACGAGGGAGGCATGTACGGGATGCTGGGCGATGGCGAAGAGGGAGTCTTGCGGGAGGTCGAAGTAGGCGATGGAGTCGTTCTGCAAGAGTACTTCCTCGTCTTGGTCCATCTCCATGGCCTGCTGGTCGTCTTCGGCGTCGGAGTCCATGGCAACGTCGTCGTCGCCATCGTGCTCAATCTCTTCGGCTGCGTCGTCAGCTGCGAGCATTTCGTCGACGTCTTCGACATCCTCCGGGTGCTTTGAGGACGACATGGTGGGCTGTGAGGTGATGTATGACTAGGTCAGATGTATAGTCGGTTGGAATCGCAAGCACCGTCCGAGAGGAAAAGTTTTCTAGGTTTTTTTTTTCTCGTTCATGGGAGAGAGTAATCTGTAGCCGGCGAGGTGTACTCCGTAATTCCAGTTCCAATGGAGGCTCCAAACTTTTTTTTTTCTACGTCACGTCGCCTGCTTGATAAGCAGGGATTGGAGGGGCAGAAGCGGGGACCGTCGCAGGCTCGCAGCCCCTCCATTTGGCATTTAGGTACATATGTAATGGGCCTGTGTAGGTACACATGTACATAAACTCCGTATGTACCTACATAGCCTCAAGGAGTCCAGATACCTATCATCTATGTATGTATGTATGTACTTCCATTTGGAGCGCGTCCTGATATCGCTTCTCCTCTCTGATCAGCTATTCTCCGGTGCTGCCAATAACGGTTCATCTCTACACGTATTTTTTACGTTAAGCTGCAATAATGGACGCTGAAAAATCTATTCATGTACACGCAGCCTGCCCGAGAAGCCTTCCCATCAACGACATTTGTGAGTTGGAGAAGCCTGAGGCACATGACCCGTGATGCCAACACTCCCTGCTGGTGGCTCAGGTTATTCCTGAATGCCTCCATGTCTTGACGTAGGTAGATCGAAACACCTCTTGCCTTGTGGCTGTCTCGTTTAATAACATTGCATAACCATCCCAAAACTTCCACTCAGTGTTCTCCATTGTCTCATTCATCGTTCCCCCGCTGCCACCGAGAGTTTACCCACTCAGCACTTCCACCCAGTTACTCTCTGCCTGCCTCCTCTTCCATCGTTCTTCCGCTGCCGCGCGCACGATATTCTCCTCATCTTCCATGGCGGCCATCTCATCCGCCATCTCCCGTATGTGATGTTTGATGCCCAACGCCAGCGTTTTTTGCCAGCCGCTGTGCGCCTTGCACCGCTTGCGGTCGCACATGCCACGCACAGCATCATTTTCTCCCAGAGGATCCGCGAGCATGGACTGTCGAAATACCTCTTCGCCTTCAGGCGAGTGGACAAACGCGGAGAAGACGTCCCGGGCCGAAACGACATCTAGTCGCGAGTCGTAGCCGCAAATATCCTCGGCGAAGAGTCCTGCGTCAATGGCGGCCCGTCGGCGCTGTTGCGCGAGTTCGATCAGAGTAAACATCTTGTGGCACAGCACGGTCTCCTCGTTCAATTGCAAGCGGGCTTGCGCAGTGTGGTCTAGGAATTCGTTTTCCTCATGACTCAAAATCTTGAACAGTGAGCCATCTGAAGTCGGTGGCGAGGGTAAAGTTGTCAACACGCTGCTAGTGTGAGGCCCCAGAAGTGCAGACTCATCTCGTTTTGCGCCGTTGGTGGCATGCATATCCGTGTCTGAAAAGGGCGTCTTGGCCAGAGTCCACAGGCCCGCTGCATCTATCGCCTCGAGATTACTATTCAACAAGGCCATAAACTCCTCCTGTGCTAATTGATCATCGAGCCCTTTTCTACTCTTGGCTTTGGGTAATCTGCTGACCATGCGCTCCCACCATGTTTGTGCGTGCTCATTAGAACAAAATGCACTGGCTTCGCTTTGTGTCAGACGCGCAGCCTTGCGACAAGCGTTCAGCGCGCAAGTTTTCTTGTAGATGGTGGCCAGTTCCTCTGTTGTGCAGTTGGGACAAATGAACTTTTCAATGAGATGTTCTCCAATGTCCTTGTTCAACTTTATGCATTCGCCGTGGAACCAGTCCTCGCACCCTTCGCAGCAAATCATCCAGCGGTGGTCGTCAGGCCCGCGACACAGGCAGTAAGGCCCACTGTCGGACCCATCGTCGTCTGAAGCTGCTTCATCGTCCGCTTCCGGGGTGACTGATCCAGCCTTGGAAATCTTCCTACTCTTTCTGGCTTCACCGGCTTTCGATTTTCTGGGACCCCTTTTGACTGCCGATGCCGTTCCTCTCTTCCTAGAAGGATGCCCAGATGTGACCGTCGACGTCACTGCCGGTGTTGCTGCCGGTGTTGCTGCCGGTGTTGTTGCCGATGCTGGTGTCGTCGCTGGTATCGGTGCGGGTATCGGTGCCGGTGTTGATGCTGTTGTCGGTGCTGGTGTCGATGCTGGTGTCGGTGAGACTGTTGATGCTGGTATCGGTGCGACTGTTGATGCTGCTGCTGCCGGTGCTGGTGTCGTCGCTGCTGCTGTAGTCGATGCCGCTGTCGATGCCGCTGTCGATGCCGCTGTCGATGCCGCTGTCGATGCCGCTGTCGATGCCGCTGTCGATGCCGCTGTCGATGCCGCTGTCGGTGTTGCTGTCGACACAACTGTTGATGCTACTGCCGATGCTGATTCTGTCGGCACTGTAGTCGTCGGTGCTGCAGTCGCTGCTTCTGTAGTCGGTGATTCTGTCGGTGCGACTGTCGGTGTGACTGTCGGTGCGACTGTTGATGCTACTGCCGGTGCTGATTCTACCGGTGCTGCAGTCGGCGCTGCAGTCGGGGCTACGCTCGATGCAACTGTCGATGCGACTTTCGACTTGGCTTTTGACTTGGCTTTCGATGCGACTTTCGATGCGACTTTCGACTTGACTTTCGGTGTGGTTTTCGATGTGGTTTTCGATGTGGCTTTCGATGCGGCTTTCGATGTGCCCGTCGATGGAGCCGTAGATGTGGCCGCCGTTGGCTCTGCAGACGGCAAGGGCGTAGGCGGCGACTTGATTACAGTCGAGGCGCGATCTGAGGCCGGCGGCAGAGGTGAGACGACAAAATGCGCTGGCACGAATACTTGATCTGTATATTGAGGATACGAACTATCACCGTTGGACGATGCTGCAGGCTGAGGGCGTGCCATGGTGGAGGGAAGAGAGGTGATGGATTAAAACGCGCAGTCGGCTCATTCGACGCGCCTTGGCTTGTGAAGCCGGGTATCACGTTTTCGAATGCGATATGTACGATGTGTAAGATGTTTGCGATGATCCAAAGAGATCCATCATCACTGCCGCTGGTTCGTGACAAGTAACCGATCAGCTGTAGGCACAAGACGTTGCAAGAGCATGGTGGTGTTCATACTTCAATCCTGACTTGGTGGTTCAACTATCGGTCGTCCACTTTTAGTGGTGCGGCAAATTCTCGGCGCAGTGCCTTGGTCGCAGATCTGGAAATTGGAGCTTGATTTTCCGCTTGCCACACGCAGCGGCGGGCAGCATCATCATCGACGAGAGTTCACTGAAGACTTCAGAGACTCCCTCAACATATTCACCGATTGATCGCCTATACGTTCGCTCCATTTCTGTGCTATGGCGTCCCACTCTATATCGTCGAAAGCACTCCAGAGCGCGATTACGAAATGTCAACGATGCGTCTTCAGCGGCGCATTGCGGCCCCGAGCCCCAGCACTCCGGCGTGCCGCGGTTCCAAGCCAGCAATCGATTGCCCAACGACGAACGTACAAGACCATGCAGCAGGCCAAGAGTAGATACAGCAATGGTGTACGTGCCCATATTATCGTATTCCGTATGGAAGCACAAATCCATGTGGCAGAAATAGGAGAGAGCTGACCGAAGATGTGTTGTCGCTTGCAGCCCTTTTCATGGAAAGCAGGCGTTGTCTTCCTCGCAACATGCGGTGGATTGATATGGTACTTTGAACACGAAAAGGAGCGCATGAGACGGCAAAAGATCGCCGAGGCCACCAAGGGTGTTGGAAAGCCCAAGGTCGGCGGCCCCTTTGAGCTTGTTGACCACAACGGCCAGCCATTTACGAGCGAGACGATGAAGGGAAAATATGCTCTGGTATGAGGCATCTCGCAGACAATAGTCCCAAAGAAGCCATATCTCATGACATGAACTAATGACCTTGCTCCTCAGGTATACTTTGGCTTCACGCGCTGTCCCGATATTTGTCCAGAGGAGCTCGACAAGATGGCCCGGATGATCGACATCGTGAGCGAGAAGGCTCCGCTACCGCTTCAGCCCGTCTTTGTCACCTGCGATCCCGAGCGCGACGACCCCCAGGCTCTCAAAAGCTACCTTGCCGAGTTTCACGATAAGCTTATTGGTCTGACTGGCACGTATGACCAGATTAAGAACATGTGCAAGATGTATCGAGTCTACTTTAGCACGCCGCAGAATGTTAAGCCTGGCCAGGACTACTTGGTCGACCATAGCATCTACTTCTATTTGATGGATCCGGACGGGGACTTTGTCGAGGTATTGGGACGGCAGCACTCGCCCGAGGAGGGTGCGAAGGTGATTGTGGACCACATGAAGGACTGGACGAGGAAATGAAGAATGACGCGAGGATGGACGAGTGCAGAGGAAGCGATGGACATGTGAAGAATTGTGTATAGTAGGTAGCGCACTGCCTTGCAGCTACGCCAGCTCCAACGACTCAACCACACTGTATAACAGAACAAATTGGTCATTTCCAATCCGTCGTTGCCTTGTCTGGCTGCTGCCGTTGTCGCTGTCATGCATGTGTTACAACTTACAGTGTTATGCATGTGTTGGCGACGCGTGTTGGTGTATGTGGAGACTCCACATATGATGGCCGTTATCAGGCGAGTCGCGGTCAAGTTTCAGTGTCGTTGTCAACTACATACCTACAATCTTTCGTGTCTTGTTCTTGCATCCGAAAACCCTTACTTTGCCAATTCCGACAGTTTAACCTACCGCCGCTCTCAGGACAATAGCCATGTCCCGCGCCGGACTCTGCGCGAAGCAATTGGCCCGACTACCCTCGAAGAAGCTTCACGTCACAATAGCTCCGTGCACCTCGCCCAGCCTCCCCCTTGGCGCCACCAACAAACGCCATTGCCATCACGTCCAACAACGAAGAATCATCCACAGCACAGCGCACCGAGCGGAAAGAAACACGTCGATTTCTGGTCAAATTGCGAGCACGACCGCCACACAGACGACACAAGAGCGGGGCAATGTGTTTTCCGACATTGCTTTTGCGTTCGAGTACGCATCACCATGCCATCCTTTTTGAGCTACATTTGAACACATTAGACGAATGAGTAAATAAACAAATAAATAAGAAAAACGAAATTCTCCTATCTGTGGGTAGGACGAATCACACTCAGAAGGCACATGCTGATGGATGTGCATGAATTAGCATCGATGGCGTCTTGTATCAAGGCGGCCAAGGCATCCCCGGAGTCCGTGAGATGTTGCGTAGCATCCGCGCCAAGGACATTTGCTACGTGTTTCTCACGAATGGGGGTGGCACGCATGAGGACACCAAGGTGGCTTCTCTGACGAAACGGCTGGGACTGTCCATGGATGAGGATGTGGTTCAGGATCGGGTCATCTTGTCGCACACGCCTATGCGGGGATGGGCCGATGAGGTGAAGAAACAGACTGTGTTGATTACGGGGGCTCGTCCGGAGAGGGCTCGTGAGATTGCGAATGAGTATGCCGCTCCCTTCCTTCTTATTCATTCCTCTTGTTTGTTATGTGACGCCCGTCGTTTTTTTCGCGCGGGTCGAGATCTTGGACTCGGCGTTGCTCACTTTGTTGGTGAATAGGTATGGGTTCTCGCGGGCCATAACGCCGGCTGATTTGATCCACGACAATCCCGTCCTGTACCCATTCGACAACTTCAAGGACTCGTTTCACTCGGCATTCAAAGCTTTGCCAGACGGCAAGTCTGCTTCGGCAGTCACAGAACCCCGGAGCACAGATATTCCGCCTCACGCATTGAAAATCGATCAGATCCTGGTATGGAACGACCCGCGAGATTGGTCTCTCGATATTCAAGTCATTCATGACCTCTTGATATCTCACAAGGGGTACCTCGGGACCGTGTCGTCTCTCAACGGCACGTCTTCGCTCACGAACAATGGCTGGCAACAAGACGGACAGCCTGAGCTATGGTTATCCAATCTAGATCTTGTCTGGAAGACGGAATATCCCGTCAATCGATTCGGCACGGGAGCGTTCCTGGAAGCTCTCAAGGGAGTCTGGTCTGCCAGCACCGATGGCGGCGCAGAGCTCCGCTACAATGCGCTCGGCAAGCCGTCCCAATTTACCTACGACTACGCACACACGAGACTTTTGCAGTACCATTCCCGGATGAAACCGGGGTCAATGGCAACAAAGAGCAGAAGTGACAGCGCGACGGGGAAAGCCACCAAGTTACGGAGGGTGTACATGATTGGGGATAATCCGGAGAGCGACATTCGCGGGGCAAATGAGTTCTGTCCCGAAGACGGGACGGAGTGGGTGTCTATTTTGGTCAAGACGGGTGTTTGGCAGGAGACGGCTGCGAAGAAGGAGCCGCGGTACAAACCTGCGGTGATTGTGGATGATGTGGTGGATGCCATTGTGTGGGCATTGAGGAATGAGGGCGTTGATGCCTCGAGGGATTGGTTACTGGAGGACGGGAAATGAGTGCAATGAGGCACGGAATTCGTGGCGGTGTGTACAAGCAGCTGAGCACGTGCGCTACTTAGTGTCTTTGGGAGACATCCTCAACCACCACGTCTGCCATTGGAATAAGCGCTTGATTACGGAGAAATTAGCTGTAGCCCAGTCGACAAGTCCAAAGGATGATATAGTCAGAGATCGAGTGACAGGCGGTTCAACACGGATAGAAGTTAGAACACACTGAAGGGTTTGATGCCCGGCGCATGAGGTACATCATACATGTAGTCTGAAGTACCCCACCATGCCATGCATGCCGCGTGCGTCAGTGTTGCACTAAAAGCGGGATACATACAAGAGACACGAATCACGATGTCTCCGAAATGCACGGCAACGTAATTAGGTAGGTAGGTACAGCATCGCAGCGTATCATAGCTCATTGCAATGCGTTGCAAATTGGCTTGCAACGCATACGAGTCACAACGCAAAGAAGTGCATCATGTACATACACATGTGCACGTTGTACCGCGGCTTATCATCAACTCCCATCGGCCTCACGTGCGCAATATACATACCAACGCCTTGATTCCGCAGTGCGGTCTGTGCTCTACTTCCATCAAAATGTGCTGGCTTTGAGAACAACTTTAACAAGGAAGGCGCTACCTGAGCGGCTGCTCCAGCCTTCCGTCTGATCCAAAGTTCGGGCCTGAAGTGAGTTGAACGTCCAAAACCAGGGTCCTTCTCCGCTACCAGCCAATAGGAAGGCTTGTAAGCCCGGAACAAGCCTCGGACCCGTATGCGGCCCACTCTCTTCGCTTTCGCTCTTGTCTCTTGGCCTTTATCGCCTTCAGGAGTACCTAGGTAAGCCATCGTCGCCTTCGTCATACCTATCGCATGCATCCCACGGTTTCCGAACCTACTACCTATCCTCCGCCCTAGCATTTAACCGTTCTGTGGTCCGGCCTCTTTCCCTCTCCCGAGCCTCCCCGGAGGACCTTAGCTTGGCCTCGTCATCGCGTTCCTATCCTGTTCATGACCTATTCCTTCTTTCTATTCTCCTTCGTTTCGCCAGTACCCATTAATACCAGTCGTCCTTTGTCTGCCAACTGCTGCTTGAGTCGGGTCCGTCCGGCACATTACAGCGAGTGCTCGCGATCAAAGACTCCCATCGCCATCATGTCCGATATATCCGCCCCTGCTTCTTCTGGCCCTGCGCCTCTGCGCTCAGCTTTGAAGGGTGACGCTGATAGCGAGAGAGCCCCTCCGTCTGATGGTATTCTAAAAGGTACGTGTTCGACGTTGTCGCGATAGTCATGCAGCACCGGCCTGTGGTTGGTACGCCGTGAACAGCCGCCTTGAGATGCCATTTGCCATGTCACATCGTAGGCTTACAGATGTATTGTGTCTAGCCGTGCAGATAGCGGAACCTGGACCTGAGGCGGAGGACGAACCCCTCTCCGGGAAGACATTTCGGGCAGGACAAAGTCGCAGACTCGGGGGGAGGCCGACCTCTGGCCGGTCCTCATTCAGCGAAAACTTGACAGCTCTGCGCCCAGACGAAGAGGCTGCTGTTTCCACAAATCACCAGCATCATTCGCAACGCCATCACTATTACGCCGAGAAGCTTCTGGCCCAAGTTTCTGACTGGCTGGAACATGAGAAGAGTAAGAGATCTGCCGCCCGTAAACCCAGGTCGCACCGTCGCAAATCCAAGTCTCCGCAAGATCAAGACCAGACTTCCGCCTTTGGTACCCACCCTGTCCGCGAACGATCGGACTCACTGGACTCACAGTCTAGTCATATCTCCTTTGAAAAGCTCGAGGATATTCTGCAAAGCTCTCTCTCGTCTCTCGGTCTCAACTCTATTCCTCAGCACCCGTCCAAGTTTCCACGTCGCCGACGGGGTTCTTCAAAGCCAGGCTTGCACCGTGCTGCTTCGTCGGACACGGATTATGTCGATGGTGACGCAATCGTGCCGAGCTGCGATGCGTGGTTGGACAATTCCAAGACTCTCAGCTATACCGGAGGAGCTGCCAGCACCGATGATTTGTTAAGCTGCCAGTTGGACAAGGACAGCGACGCCTGGCTCACGTTCAAGAATGAAATTATTCGTATTGCGCATACGTTAAGGCTGAAGGGTTGGCGACGGATTTCTCTCGGAAGTGGTGATTTGATCGACGTTGAGCGGCTAAGTGGTGCGTTGACCAATGCAGTCTACGTTGTAACACCGCCCAAGAACTTGGGTGAATCGACCGGTGGCAGAAAGACGCCAGAAAAGATTCTTTTACGAGTCTACGGTCCCCAGGTAGAGCATCTTATCGACCGTGAGAACGAATTAAAGGTTTTGCAACGTCTTGCTCGTAAGAAGATTGGACCGCGACTCTTGGGAACCTTCAAGAATGGGCGTTTTGAGCAGTATTTCAACGCCATCACGCTGACTCCTGCTCACCTGCGAGAGCCCGATACGAGCAAGTCGATTGCCAAAAGAATGCGCGAGCTTCATGACGGCATCGATCTTCTGCCACTGGAGCGCGAGGGCGGCCCTAACGTTTGGCGAAACTGGGACCAATGGTTGGCCAACGTGGCCAAAATTACAACGTACCTGGATCAGCAGTATGAAAAGGACCGCGATGTGCAGAGTGAGGGGGCCTCAGTCGTTCACGCGTGGAAAGAAAACGGATATGTGTGCGGCGTGCCTTGGGAGCAGTTTCTACAAATGGTCGTCAAGTATCGAACGCACGTGGAGGCCTGTTACAAAACAAAAGGGACGATTAAGGACCGCTTGGTGTTTGCCCACAACGATGTAAGTCAATCTGCCCTTATTTTACGCTCAACGATACTGCCGCACAGATACACATGCTGAGCCAGCAAACTGACAATCACAGACTCAATATGGAAATATTCTGCGTATTCGCCCCGATGATGAAAAGTCACCACTTCTCCAGCCAGCCAACAAACACAAGCAGCTCATCGTCATCGATTTCGAGTACGCCGCTGCCAACACCCCGGGGCTAGAATTTGCCAATCACTTCTCCGAGTGGACGTACAATTACCACGACGCTACGTCGCCCTATGTTTGCAACCACGAGCGGTATCCCACCCCCGAAGAGCAGCGACGCTTTATCAAAGCCTACGTTGATCATCGTCCGCAATTCCCGTCCGCGAGCACCACCCCGCGACTTAACCCCCAGGATAGCGGCTCCTGCACGCCATCACTGAATCCCATCACCTCCAGCAGCTCCATCGTCGATTTCATGCTTGATGCTCGTGTCCCCCCTGGGGGATGGAGCGCCGCTGAGCGCGCCCGAGAGGAGCAAAGTGACCTGCAGGTATGCGAGCTGATGGAGGAAGCGCGTCTGTGGCGGCCGGGCAATAGCGCCATGTGGGTGGCCTGGGGCATTGTGCAAGCCCGTATCCCCGGCCTGGATGCGGACAATGAGCCAGCGTGTGAGGCGGATGTGCTCAAGGCAGAGCAGGATATTGGGCCTGATGAGTTTGATTACCTGCGGTATGCGCAGGACCGGGCTTCTTTCTTTTGGGGAGACTGCGTGCAGTTGGGGTTGGTGAAGGTGGAGGAATTGCCTGAGAAGTTGCGGTCTAGGCTTAAGATTGTGGAATGTTAATTGCATCGGCAGCTGGATTCTGTACTGGTTGCTTCACTTTTGAGTACATTAGGGGGGATGAGATAGGATATATACCCTGATTGAAAGGCATACATATTTAAATATATAATACCTAGTATAATTCAAGCTCATGGAGGACTGAGGATGCTGCTGAGTGACATGGTAAGGCAAGTCCTGTGGAAAGATCAGGCTGCGTTGGAGCAATGTACTCTCTCAAGAGGAAGATTTTACGAAATACTCCGATCGAGACTATCTTCGTGTTCGTCGAAAGGGTCGAAGATGGAAATCTGGCGGAATAGTTGTTTGAATCTGTAGAGAGTCATGTACTTGAGTACAGACCTGGATACACTTATCTCTTCAACATGTACATACATATGTAGTATCTCTTCAACATGTAGGTCTATATTCTTTGCGGACGATGAAGATCAGTGTTCTCACCAATATAATCTATAGTTGGCTCTTCTTCCTAAAATGTGTCTCCTAGCTTTACGACGGATCTCGTCTCAAAACCCGCCACGCTTCATCCTCTTGCTCTGCTCTACTCAATTGAAATGTACAGAGCGAACGAAAACAGACCAGAGCGTACTACCACCTAGCAAGGTAACACGACAGACAAGGCAACGGCAAACAGGACAAGACGAGGCAACTCAAGATAGGGCAAGTCTTCCCTGGGCCTTAAGCACTCAGCTTCAACCTCTCCAACATATCCTCAATCTTATCCAGCAACAGCTGATGATGAATCGCATCCGACGCGAATGCATCCTCTGTCACTGTATCAGGCTCCTCACTCTCGCTCTGCAGTCCGCATCCTCGTTCCGCAGCACCCTCTTCACCATGTCCACCAGCCGAGGCCTCTTCATCTTTCTTTCCAGTGCCAGTCGCATCCTCTCCTCCCTGACCACCCTCCTCATCCCCCACCTTCATGAGCTGATCCAGCCGCGTATCCGAAAACCGCAACCGGAACCTATCGGACAGATAATGCCGAATATCATCCAGTAACTCAATCGAATCCGTCTCCTCGCGCTTCTTGATCCTAGAGGCACTCTCCCGGATGAGGTCATGGAAGTCAGGATCGTCGATGTAGTCCTCCAGGTGATATGCTAGGTATCGAGCCGCGAATTCTTCGAGGCGTCTCACGCGGAGATCCCATGCTGCGTGGACGACGTCGTAGATATTTATGGGCTCTGTTTCGAGGGCATTATCGTTTGGGGAGATGACTTGATGAGATTTGGGTGCGTGTTGGGGAGGCGCGCCGGTGGTAGTGGTGGTGGTGGTAGGATTTCCAAGCGCGCTGATAGCCTGGGCGGCTTTCGTTTTCAGAGCATCGAGGAAGAGCATATCTGCAGCGTAGAGGACGTCTAGGGCATGTTGGAGGGGGATGATAGGGTTTTCGATGTAGAGGTATGTGAGGACTAATTCTAGGACTGGGGGGGATACATCGATGGTGATGATGCGGAGGTGCTCTGCGCGCTTGGACTCGAGGAAGTCGCCGGAGAACATTTTGGAAAAGTACTCACTGCGGATGAGCATGGCTTTGTGAACGGGGTAGAGAACGCATCGACGACGGGGTGGCTTTGAGAAATTGCTGTCGCTGCTTGTGCTGGCGTGGATGGAAGTTGTCTGCCCATTTGGTGGTGTAGGTACAACGTGGGCTGGTGCGGATTCGACTGTATCGACGCCGTTATTGTTGTATGTGTCGTCTGGCTCGTCTGCGCGGAGCAATACATCCGCAAACGCTGGGTTTTCGTCAGACATCCACTTGACGTTGCTGGCCTGGTCCGCGTCCACTACGACTTTGTTCGCCAGAATCTTGGAAGTGAAGAATTCGCGCAGCTGCTTCAGCGCGCGCTCTTCCTCGTCCAGAAACCGCTGACGCGCCAGTCGCCTGTCCTTGGCGGCTTCGCCATCCCACCCTTGCTCAAGGCCTAGCCGCTTGCTGAGTTCCTCCACGCCCTTCATGACTTTTTCCACCTTTTCTCCTCCGCCTTCTTCTTCCCCTTCATGTTCTTTGAAGGAGACAGAACCCACTGGTGGCGCGACGAGGTCCGTCGGCGAGTCGTCGAGGTACACGTGCCGCAGAACAATCGACACGGCTTCCACACCCGAGTCTTCAAGCATCCACGATGCCAGGCCGGGCTTTTCCTGCAGCTTCTGCTGAAAAAAGGGCGTCCTTGATGCGAGGAGGAACTTGTGAAGGGGAAAGGACTGGGAGCCCGCTTTCAGCGTAAAGTCCGAGGTCCAGGGCGTGGTGAGGGCGAGAAGGCTGGAGATATGGCTGGACCAGTAGACGTGGGGGTCAGAGGTTTTGGAAAAGTCATATTGGAGGAGAAGCCTGCGTATTCTGTTGTTGAGGGCGTTGTAGATGCAGCGTTCACCCTGGAAGGTGTTGCGCTCGGCGTTTGCGCCTGGTTATACCCACGTTAATTATACTGATTTGAACGCGGTGCACACATCATTTGGACCCCTCGTCTTGGAAAGATTGCAGACGAAACCATACCTGAGTCTAACAATAGACGCACAAGTTCAAAATGTCCGCATAGACTCGCCTGGAACCGTATGCAACCATGTCAGTGACTTTGCTGACCATGCGTACATTTTTCTGTCTCTCCCTTATATCATCCGGTAGTTAAGGCAACCTTTGAGCTAATGAGGGTGCTTGGCGAATCACGTTGAAGCAGGTCATTTTCGTGCCACTCACAAGAATGAGAGGCGTGTAGTCAAAGCTATCCCTGCCGTTGATGTTGACGCCCCGATTTATATATTCCTGGCACTTGGGCAAATCGCCATGGCGACACGCCAAGATGAAGGCCTTGAACTCATCGCTCTGATCGAGCGGGTTCGCATCCCGCAGCTTGTGTGTCTGGGCAAGCTTGAGCCTGATGTCCTCGCTGGGCATAATGAGACGAAGAGATGAAGGAGGTCTCGTTGTGCATGAAGAAGGAGAGAATCATGTCACCCGAATTGCCGACCCCGCGGCGTGTCCGGCACATGATTGGCTGCGCATCGTGGCCCATGGCGTCACCCGCCCGCGAGTCCCACATGTCTCCGCTTTGCCGGAACGCCAACGGACGAAGGATGGCCGACCTTATCGATATGAAAAACCGTCGCATGTCCAGGCCCGTGCGGCGGTTGCCATGGCAGCGACTTCGACTGTTTACGTCCGTCATTGTCGCCAGCCGGTCGCCCAGAGCATGGGTTGTCCACAGCATTGGGGGCCCTGGAGGACAGCTCTACAGGAAACATCCGCGCCGAGATACTTGGGTAATTTAGCCCATCAATGCTGCAGGCACCAGACCATCGTTCGTATCCGGAGGCCTTTTCCCTTCCCCCCTCTTCGCAGTCCATGATTCCGACAACAGTCTTTTTCTGCAACATTGTCAGCGACGAACAGCTTTTTGTCACTAACCAAGAGCAAAGCCGTTTCCCCCTTCTACTTTTTCATCTTCCCTCGCTCTATACCTTAGCTGTCTGCTTCTTTTCAATACCTCCCTCTTCGTCCCCGGAGACACTCTCTGTCAGTCGACTGCTGCCTGCAAAGTTGCTTCCAACACCACAGACGACCAGGATCCCTTGCACTCGCATCGGATACCGTTTATGGGGGCTACTTGGTGAGCACGGCTACCTGGGATCGAGCTCTTTGGCGCCAGCTTGAAGAAGACAAGAGCACACCTCATTCACACGCCTCGCCATGACGACGGAGGACAAGTATGATACGCTGGAGAAGATTGGTAAGAGATTGGACATCGCTGCCACATTGTTGAAGTTCTGCTAACCATTGTCTGCTTACGACTAGGCCATGGCTCCTTCGGTGTCATCCGCAAAGTTCGTCGCAAGACAGACGGCTTCATCATGTGTCGCAAGGAGATCTCGTACCTGCGCATGTCTCAGAAGGAACGAGAGCAGCTGCATGCCGAGTTCCAGATCCTATCACATCTGCGCCACCCGAACATTGTAGCCTACTACCACCGCGAACACCTCAAAGCCAGCCAGGATCTTCATCTGTATATGGAGTATTGTGGGAATGGCGACCTCGGACGAGTGATCAAAGACTTACAACTAAAGGGAAAGAGAGCGCAGGAGAGCTTTGTTTGGAGTATCTTCAGCCAGCTCGTCATGGCCTTGTACCGGTGTCATTACGGTGTCGATCCCCCCGAGGTGGGAGGTAGCGCGTTCATGTTGACACAAGGAAATGGAAATGGCACACCTAAACCCCCGGCTGGGGCTATGACGGTGCTTCATCGGGACTTGAAGCCGGAGAATGGTACGTTCGCTTCAGACTGCTATCAAGACAGCACAATTGGATAGTTTCCAGTGGTCTGGTCATTGGCATTGCTCCGCGTATTTTTCTCTCGATCACGTACTAACATGGCATGTCCTCCCATACAGTTTTCCTAGGAGACGATAATTCGGTCAAGTTGGGAGACTTTGGACTGTCCAAGATGATCAAGTCCCAAGACTTTGCCTCCACTTACGTCGGCACACCTTTTTATATGTCGCCCGAGATTTGTGCTGCCGAGAAGTACACCCTGAAGTCGGATATATGGTCACTGGGCTGTATCATGTACGAGCTGTGCGCGCGCGAACCACCGTTCAATGCCAAGACCCATTACCATCTGATCCAGAAGATCAAGGAGGGCAAAGTGGCGACGCTACCCGCCATGTACTCTCCTGAACTGAACACGGTGATTCGAGACTGCCTCCGGGTTAATCCGGATAGGAGGCCCGACACGGCACAGCTGCTGGAGTTGCCGGTGGTGAAGCTGATGCGAAAGGAAAAGGAAATTGTGGACTTGAACCGATCTTTGCGTTCGAGAGAAAGCCTGATCCGTAAGAAGGAGAAGGAGCTTGGTGACAGGTTTAGCGGCCTCGAACGAGAGCGAGAAATGATTCGAGAAGAGATCGACTCCTCGCTCCGAAGAGAATGGGAAGTCAAGGCACGCCTCGAGATCGATCGCCTTGCCAACAACGAACTGCAACGGTTGCAGAAGCAGTTTGAGGAGGAAGTCAAGCTGCGAGTGGAGGCCGAAGTACAAAAGCACAAGGCTGTTATCGCGGCCAGTAGTTGTCCCAGACCAGATGATGCTGGCAGATGCACAGAGAATCACAGCAATCACAATCAAAACACCGCGCCATCTGCGGATAAGACAGCAAATCCTCCACAGGCGGTATCGGCCGCTGCTCACGTAGATGAGCAGTCGACTGTGACGATGGACCTCATCGATTTGCATATCGAAACCCCGAATGCCTCCAAGGACTCAAGGCGGGCAGCCCGGACACCGTTCAATCGCGCGCAAACCATGTTTGCGACACAAGTGCAACCAGGAACGCCCATGGACATTGACTTGTTATCACCAAGTCCCATGGCTATCGCGAGTCTGTCATTATCACCCCGACGAAATGGAGCGACCAAGCCGCCGAGCACATATAGCGGTAATATCTTTGAGGCCAATGCGAACAGAATCCCTCCTACGGATCCGCGGTGGGATCTGCGGGAACCCCTTTCCATGGAATCAGACGACGACGACATCGTTCCCTCTCCGACGAGGAACGTGCGATCTGTCAAAAATCCGTTTACATCCAAGAGTAGACCCGTCCTCACGTCTCAAAAGTCATGTCCCATGAACCGGATCAGGCCGCAGTCATCGGCCACTGGGCTGGTATCCAAGGCCACAGGGCTGGTGGTCTCCAGGACGACCATCGGCGCCTCGTCCGCCTCGTCCGCTTCGTCTGCGGGCTCTGCCACTTCTGCCGCTTCTGCCCCTGCTGCCCAAGCTGAGCCTCGATCACGGTCACCGACCCGCCAACTTAGCAGCAAGATCCCGGCCATGACTAGCGCACAGCCGGATGCAAACTCTGGTGGCCCCTTGCGCAAGCAGTCCACCAAGAAGGAGAACGTCAACAGTAGCACCGACAGCATGGCCAGGATAACAGCTAAGAACAATGCTCCCAAGGGTAGAACGCTCGTCGAGCTCCAGCAGGCCCGGGCTGGTGGCCGTCCTCTGAGCACCGGCAGTGGCGCCGAGAATGCCAGCCCTAAGCGCGTGGCGTTCAAGGATAGAGCCACAGGACAGCGAAGGATTAGTGGCGGTGGGAGCGGCGGAAGCAGCAGAAATAGCAGCAGTGGCAGCAGGAGAAGTGGTAGTGCTGGCACGCGGAGCTGGAGTGATGGGGTGGCGGTGTGGGATCCTGCACGAGATGAGATGCCGAGTCCGTTTCTTGTGAAGCAAAAGAGGGTTGTCAAGGCGTAGATGAGTATCTTATTTTGGTCTACTGACCGTCGGACCGAGAGATTCGCGTGGCATTGGATGGCCAACAACGGAAGAAAAGACATGGAAAGAGGAAGATGAAGCATAGTCCATATCATGGGGGGGGGGGGGGGGGGGGGGGGGGGGGGGGGGG